>PVJC01012214.1:12434-40153 GCA_004026665.1 Murina feae | reverse complement strand
GGGCATGCGCCAGAATTAACGGCGAAGTGCTCTAAAGACATAGATGGCTGGTTTTCCCCTCCAGCATAAAAAAATCACAATCTCCAGGGAGTGAGCTATGCACTAGGTGTTTGCAAAAGTGCAGAAGGGCTAAGAAACAAGACTGTAGATGAATTTCAGACAGGCTTCTGCCCGGCCAATGTGTCTCAGTGGTTGAGCATCAGCCCAAGAACCAGGAGGTCATCGGCTCAATTTCTGATCAGAGCACATTCCTGGGTTGTGAGCTCAATCCCAGGAGGAGGCATGCAGGAGGCAGCTGTCAATGATGCTCTCATTATTGATTTTTTTAATCCCTTTCTTCCTCTCCCTTCCTCTCTGAAATCAATAAAAAAAATATATATATCTGAAGAAAAAAAAAAAAAAAGAACAGGCTTTTGAGGGTCAAAGCCATATTTGTCTGGCCATTTGTTTATTCCCAGACCTGGTATCTGCCACACAGGTGCCATTCAATCAATATTTATTGAATGAAAGAGTATATTAATTAATGTTTATTTTGCAACCAGCACCCCTCCTTTGTTCTTGGACACCCAAAGACCATTTCTATTAGGGCGGACACGAAGAAGAGGGAGCAGACGCATCCTATTTCCCCAAGGACACAGAACAAGGAAGGAAGTTTCAGGGGCACCTAATAGGCTATCAAGAGGGATCAAATCTATCAAAAAATAGATGCCCAGTGGCTGAGTAAGTTGGCCAATTCCCCAGCACTGGACGTGCTTGGACATTTTAGACAGAAGGGGTGTCACTGTCTCATGGGGAGTAATTCAGAGCAGATTCCTGCCTTAAGGATTTGAGATCTTGTAATCTCTAAGATCTCTTTCTTCCCTCATGGGGATTTTGATTCTTAAAAACACTTATTTTAAAACATTCTGTTTGTGAGTTCTGTGATCGAAGAGAAAGGTTCTGGGATCTTTCTTATTGGTGAGAAAAACCCAGACTAAGCTTAGAGGTCACCATGTAGGGAGATCCTTAGCGTGGTCCCTCTGACCACAGGGAAGGTGGGGTCCTGACCATGTCATCCCAGTACCTGCAATGGCCCTAAAACACTCACCCTTGCCGTGCGATGTTTCGATCATCCAGGTGCAGTTCAAGTTGTTGGGATAGAAGTCGGGGAATCCTGGTGACAAGATGGTCCCACTGGAGCCTTGAATGAAGCCACCGCAGAGTGCTACAGGAGTGAAGAGGGCAGTGAAAGACTGGACTGGCTCAAGGAGCTCCCCCCAATCCTCTGGGAACCTGCCCCCATCTCCTTTCAAACCCAAAACCCTCACTGATGGTGGGAGAGTCAGTGCTCCCTGGTTTTTCGTGGCAGGAAAGGAATCCGTTATGTTAGTGCCTCTGATAATGTGTCTCACCTTCGCAGCTGGGCAGGGCCCGGCTCCACTGGAAGTTGGGCTCACACTCCAGGGGCTCCCCATCACTTAATGTGTAGCCTGAGTCACAGCTGAAAGTCACCAGAGCGCCCACATAGAAGTCATTTCCGTGACGCTGCCCATTGACGGGAATCCCTGGATCCAGACAGTGGTCTGACTGCAGGGTTATAGCTGGAAAAGAGAACCCACAGCTGGAAAAGACAGCTCACCGTCCCCACAGGGGGATCCCACTGACTGAGACAGGGAGGGAGGGAGGAGAGACCCCGCTTCACAGTAGGCTTAAGGTACCATTCACTCACTCATCAAATGTGCTGTCAATATCTGCCAAGAGAATATCTGAAGGCTGATCAGAGCAAGCAAATTGGCTGGACCATTCATTCATTCAATAAACGTAAGTTGAGTGTCTGCTAAGGCTTTGCAACATGGGTATAAACTCGAGTAAGAAAATGACCCTGTCCTAATGGCTCTCGGCCATACTTCCTACAGTGGCCTGTAGAACTGAACTGACATCAGTTTCTCTAAATATAGGCACCAGCAATGCGAGCAGAAGGTGATGAGGAAAGGTGAGCGAGTGGGAGATGCCAGCTCACTTTAACCTCATGATCTGCAAATACCTGGTCCCAACGTGGTGCCCCCCAAGTTGTCTGCACACGGAAGAGGCCTTGCTGTGTGCCCGCGAGGAATGGTGTGCAGGCCGTCAGCTTCCACTGCTTCTGAGGATTCAACTCTTTCTAAAGGCTCTTTAGCAAGAAACATTCATTCTCTCTAAAGGCTGAGCTCTGGGAGATGCTGAGAGCGAGGGAGGGTCTCCTGAGGAGCACAGCCTTGAGAATGCCCTGGGATGGGGCCCAGTGGGGAGACCCTGCCCCCCGAGACTCACTCTCATAGCGGAGCTGGAAGCCAATGTCCGAGTGACTCTTATCGGTGGAGAAGAGGAGGTAGAGGTAGTTGCTGGTGCTGATGAGGAACTGGGGGACCTGGGTCCCATGGTAAACCCCGATCAAAGGCGCGGAGTATGTCCGTCCATCTCGCACTTCCAGAGTATCATAATTCACCTCGGTTTTAAATCTGCCACAGAAGGAGATGAGGACTTCTTGAGAAACCCAAGGCTTATTAATGTGCAGATGACAAAAGGCCTTGTCTGACCCAGGGCTTAGAACAATCAGATTTTGGCAGGCTGGGATATTTTAATATGATTTGTACACATTCACCAGTGATGTGGAGACCTTCTCTACCACATTTAAGTCCTCCTCCTCCCACAGTGGACACAGCTCTCTCACTACTCTCTGTGGCCAGGGCTGTGTCCCATCCTAGGGCCTAGAGGCACAAGGACTAGCCTCACGGCTAGAATGTTCCAGGCCAGCTGATACAGGCCAGGGCCAAACCTTCTCTGTAGGCTGTTTCTATATGGTCTGAGAGCAAAGAATGCTTTTTATCTTTATAAAGGGGCGTATTTTTTAAAAAGCAAAGTATTTGTGATAGATATCCACAAATGCCCACAAAACCTAAAATATTTACATCTGGTCCTTTACAGAAAAGTCTTCGACTGCTCTTCTAGACCAGGAATGCTTTGTCTAAAGTTTGCGTGCATATTTGGATGGCTTCTCTCCCCACTTAAGGGACATAACCTGGTGGGAGCTGGACGTGAGGACAGGGGTTAGGGTCAGGGGTCAGGAAGGCCGCCTTTCCATCCTAGAAATTTCAGGGTTATGCTCCATAGATGCTATTGCCTCCTTCCACATCTCATGGCGTCTATCTGTCCACTCGCCCTCCTCTGACACCCTCAGCCTTCTCCTCACCCCTCAAGTCATGGTCCCTTAAACAGCACAAACCCCACTCCTGGGGCCAAGGCCAAGGGCAAGCCAGCGCTGTGTATCCCACCCAGGGCAGCCTGTTCGTGTTCTCTGACTTGCATCAGGGCTGGTCCCCACTCACCCCAGGTCCCCTCCCACGCCACTCCATGGAGACCACCTCTCACCCCTCCCCCGAGGCTCTGGTTGCAAGCACCTGTCGAAGGTGATTTTGATGGGGTAGCCAGGCTGGGCTTCGATCACCCAGGCGCAGCTCAGGGCATCCTTGTAGAAGCCAGGCCAGCCCGGAGACAGGATGGTGCCACTCGGCGAAGTCAGATGACCACCGCAGGGAGCTGGGGGACAGAAGGGAGAGAAGTAGCTTACTTGGGGGGGACAAATGAACAAATACACAAAAGTCCTCTCTATAAGATGTATCCGCATACAAGTATTGTTTTTGTGTTGATGAAAAACTATGTAAACTAAATAAACTGTGAGTTTCGTTTATTGGGACCCTTATGGATATGCACATTTGTAGCATTTGGAGTTTTTATTAAAGACCAGAGGAGAGAAATGAAAGGACGCTTCAAACAAAGTCCTTGCCACTCTAGAAGGGCTGAGTACAGCTAGCACTTGGGTCACACTGGCCTTTGCTTTGTTCCTCACGTGGCTGCCAGGCCTGTGGCAGAGGCTGAGACCCACCTCCCCTCCCAGCCACCCCCACACCCAGTACCTGGTGCTCTGGCACTGAAGAGTGGGCAGAGCCCGCTGCTTGGAGCACCAGCAGGACCTGCTCCACTGTGAGCTCCATGAGGGCAGGGACCCTCTCATTACCCCACACGACTCAGGATCGCCAGCACTTAACCCAGAGCTTGGCACAGTTGTCCCTCTCTGCTAAAATTCAGCGAGCATCTCTTCGATGAATCAATGAATGGATGGGAGGATAAATGAATGCCGTCCATGTCGATGGTCTAGGCATACCTCTGATCTTCCCAGGCGCATAATCACTGTCCCTTGGACTTTCTGCCCATTCTTCCCTCTCCTCAGCTTCCCATTCTCACCCACACCTTTGCCATCATTCTTGCCTTTTCCTGCAACCAGACCCTGGGCCCCATGGTGGTCATGAGAGCTCTTCCAATCCTCCTCCTTCAGGTCGTATTTTGCTATTGAAGTGATGCTAGGCCATGTGACTACGGAAGTGACGTGTGTCCTGTCCATGTGGAAACCTGAAGAGCCAGGGCATGATCTGTGACATTTCCTGCCTCGGTGACTGTGGAACAAGAGTGGACGTCCTGTCAAGACCTGTAAGTGACTCTGAGGAGCAGAGCCGCTGATGACCGTGCATCAGGTTCTACATGAAGTCTCGGAGAGATACAAACTCCGGTGTTTAAGCCACTGAGGTCTGGGGGCTGCTGCTCCTGTCACCACCACTGCCACGGACTGAGAGCCCACTCGTGCTGGGCATATAGCTTCACACCAATAATCATTTCAGTCTTCACAAGACACAGACCCTGGGAGGGGCTTCTATCATTTTCTCCATCTTCCAGTTAAGGGTGCTGACGCTAATGGAGGCTAGGTCACTAGTCCTGGTTAGCAAGTTAGCGCCTGCACTCAGGCCTGGAAAACGGCATAAACCCAGAGATCTCAAGCTGAGTAGCCTCCCAGTGTTAAAGGAGCCCCGCTTCCTTGGTAGTTCCTTGCCATGGGGCTACCAGTGCCAGATGCCGTGGACAAGATTGGGAAGGGAACACAGCGACAGAGCACTTCTATCTCTGCAAGTTTTTGTGGATTCCTCCAGGCAATCAGTTTCATAAGATACAGCCAAATGCAGCACACCTTTCCTCTCTTCATTCTATAAACTTCTTGGCAATATCTAAATTAACTGTCAAGCATTCTTAATAGAAAGTTATAATGGGAAATTTAATGAACAAAAAAGTTAACAATATAATAATGGTGATAACAGTGGACAACAACTTGTGCTGAGACATGATATTGACTTCTTTATTATCCCCATTTCACAGAGAAGAAAACTAAGGCTAAATAGGCTAAGATCAGTGGCTCTCAACCTCTGGCCCTTTAAATGTTGTGACCTAACCATAACATTATTTTCATTGCTACTTCATAACTCTAATGTTGCTACTATTATGAATCGTAATGTAAATATCTGATATGCAGGATGGTCTTAGGCGAGCCCTGTGAAAGGGTCGTGCAACCGCCAGAGAGGTCGCGACCCACAGGTTGAGAACCGCTGGATTAGATCGAGAGCTAATGAAGTTATAGCTGAGATTTAACCTCAAGACTCTTCTCCAAATTCCCCTGTAGCATATAACAATTGTACAACCACGGCCGACAGTAATGAGCTCATGGCTATGAAAGCTTACACATGCCAGGCTTATGGATTATCCTTGTGACAACTGCAACACTAAAAGGCAGATACTGTTATTATCCTCATTTTATAGGCAGGGATTATTACCCGTTTTTAGTAAGCTGAGGCTTGGAGAAACAGGTAATTGCATAGTACCTAGATCAAACGCAAAGTAAATTGCAAATGGATATTACCACCTCCTGGATAAGCATCGTTTTCAAATCCTGTCCATCCATCTCTCTGAAACTACTAAAGCTTTCCTCTATTTCTCCAATGGACATGTGAGACCTAGCAGGTGGGGAGAGGCATGCTCAGCACTCTGTCCCCGGGTCCCCTGCAGGGACTGAACCTCAGCAGATGGCTCCGACTCAATGCAGGCTCAGCCTCTTTAGTTGCTCTACTGTGATCTCCTCACTCATTTTCCAGGAAGCCACAGGTCACACAGTCACTTACCTGCCTCAACTACTCTCCATTCAGTGCCTATTTATCAAGGAAACCCTCCCTAAAATATCCAGCAAGGGAAACCTGAATCCCACCTTTAGTTGTCAGTATTTTGTCTTATTTCTCTGCTGCATTATTTTATTACTTTGGCCGGGTTCATCTCTTCTCCTGCTCATGTGATGGCCAAATGACCTTTCTATTCATTCACTCCGTCACTCTCTCTAGCTCATCTTCATATTCCAGGTTGGCAGTTGCCAGGCAGGGAGGTGGGCAGGTCCTAAATGCGTCTCTTTAACATTTGAAAAGAGGCTCAACCTCACTCTCACTAAGAAAATACACATGAAAACTACAATGAGAAATCATTTCTCATCAGGTGGGCAAAACCCAAAGTCTGATGACATGTGAGCTGGGGGAAGGCAGGTATCGTAGAATCTAGCTGGTAGAAATTTATGAAGGGAAATTTGGTAATAGCCAACAAAATTCAAATGCACTTACTCTATGATCCACAAATTCTTTTTGCAGAACTCTATCTCTAAGATATATCAGCAAAATATGAAATGACAAATATAGATACAGAGATATCTATCTATCTATCTATCTATCTATCTATCTATCTATCTATCTATCTATGGCTGTACAAGGCAGCACTATTTGTAAAAGCAAAAAAATTAAAAACAACCCAAATGTTGAGCAATGGGGAACTGAGTGAATGAATTGGAGTAATCAACAAAATGGACTATTTATGAAGCTATAAAATAATGAGGAATAGTCTATATAAAGTCAAGGAGGGATCCCTAGAATATATTATTATTATTAGTATAAAAGCAAGGTAGGTAAGTAAATAATAAGGGTATAGTATGATTCCATATCTAAGGGTGAGAGACAAACACTTATTTACTCATATTAACAATCAATATTAAAGTAACCTAAAATCTCAACATTACCTATGAAAAAGGGAGTGAACAGGGTACAGAGACCAGGGATATAAGCTAGACTCTCTCAAGTATACACCTTCTTTTAGGTTTAACTTTGGAACTTTGTAAATATTTTGCACAATTAAAAAGAAATATTGCCCTAGCCAGTTTGGCTCAGTGGATAGAGTGTCGGCCTGTGGACTGAAGGGTCCCAGGTTCGATTCTGGTCAAGGGCATGTACCTTGGTTGTGGGCACATGCCCAGTAGGAGATGTGCAGGAGGCAGCTGATTGATGTTTCTCTCCCATTGATGTGTTTAACTATCTATCCCTCTCCCTTCCTCTCTGTAAAAAACAAATCAATAAAATATTTTTTTAAAAAAGAAATATTGACATTTGATAAGTCATGACTCAAAAAAAAAACAAAAAAAACACACACACACAAAAACAGAGGAAATAAATGAATACAATCCTGTATCAGTTAGAAGCATTATCACACATGAAGAAAGGAGTGAAAAAATTAAAAACACTGTAATTTGATAGCCCAACCCTAGTAGGATACAGGGAGAAAAACAGAAAGAAAACCAACATAAACTATTTCCAGTTCTGACACTGCTATAGGTAGTACTGGCCTCACAGTTCTGAGACTCCTGGGTATGCATGATGGGTGGGAAATTGTGCTGGTGGTCTAGGGAACTGGGGTTTTCAGCAAAAGAGAAAGGAGGTACAGACATGACATGACGAAGTTAAGTAAAAAGGAAAATGTGTTCATACATTGGAAATGAAGTGAACCCATGATGCATTTTATCCTTAAAAACTAGAGGCCCGGTGCACAAAAATTTGTGCTCTTGGGGGGTCCCTTAGCCAGGCCTGTGCTCTCTCACAGTCTGGGACCCCTTAGGGGATGTCCACCTGCTGGCTTAGGCCCGCTCCCCGGGGGATCAGGCCTAAGCTGTCAGTCAGACATCCCTCTGGCACCCTGGGAGCCCTCGGGGGATGTCCACTTGCCAGCGGGGAGCAGGCCTAAGCTTCAGCTGGACATTATTAGTGCTGCTGAGGAGCCAGTACTGGCAGCCCCGCTGTACTGGCAGCTGTCAGCCTGGCTTGTAGCTGAGCAGAGCTCCCCCTGTGGGAGTGCACTGACCACCAGGGACAGCTCCTGCATTGAGCATCTGCCCCCTGGTGGTCAGTGTGTCATAGTGACGTCATTCTCAGTCATCCTGCTGTGAGGGTCAATTTGCATATTACCCTTTTATTATATAAGATAGAGGCCTGGTGTATGGGTGGGGGCTGGCTGGTTTGCCCTGAAGGGTGTCCTGGATCAGGGTAGGGTTCCCACTGGGGTGCCTGGCCAGGCTGGGTGAGGGGCTGAAGGCCATTTTCAGACTGGCCACACCACCTTCTGGGTGGGAGTCCCTGCTGAATGCACTGGGCAGCCTGGTGAGTGGCTGATGACTGTTTACAAGCTGGCCACAGTCCCTTCAGGGTGGGGATCCCCCCTGGGGTGCCTGGCCAGTCTGGGTGAGGGGCTGGTGGCTGTTTGTAGGCTGGCCAAGCCCCCATCAGGGACCCTCACCCCATGAGAGTGTGGCCATCCTGGGTGAGGGGCTGATGACTGTTTGCAGGCTGGCCATGGCCCCAGAAACCAAAGCTCCCAGCAAGGCTGGCTGAAAGCAGGTATCTGGGATTTATTTATCTTCTATAATGGAAACTTCATTGCCTTGAGTGGAGGCCACAGCTGGCCAGGGCAGGCGGGAAGCTTGGATTCCTCTATCATTGGGACAACCAAGCCTTCTGCTTGCTCCAGCTCCATGGTTGCTGGCTGCCATCTTGGTTGAGTTAATTTGCATGTAGTTGCTCTGATTGGCTGGTGGGTGTGGTTTGGGTTATAGCAGAGTGACACCAATTTGCATGTTTCTCTTTTATTAGTGTAGATGATTTCTTAGCTCTGTTCATTGAAGGCTTAGAAACAAGGACTTACTCAATAGTAAGGAGTGCACAGTGTAGCGAGGCTAGAAATAGAAGCTAGAGCCCAGATTCTAAATATAATTTTCCACTTAAAAAACAACTAGGGCTCCTTGGAGAAACAGTTGGTTCTACGTCAGGGACAGAAAATGTCAAGATGAGGTTGGGCTAATTTCAAAAGGTTCCCACTGGCCAATGGGACAATTTGAGAGTTGATTAGAGTAATAAAAAGCAATGGATTTAAGCATATAAAATATATTTAAATCCATTGGACTTTAATAATATTTAAAAATGTTCAGCTTTTGAAGGTGTTATGGAATCAATTCATTAATATGAAAATAAGTAAATAAAGGAAAATAATTAAGTATTTCTCCTGACTTTCCTTTAGGAGTTATATCTCAGGGTAACCACACAGTTGATGTGGACAAGTTTTCTGGAAGTATCCCAGCTTATAAAAGAGGAAGAAATGGTAGCCTATTGCCAGCTTGCAATCCCTAGGCTATGATCGTTGATTACTCCTAACATCCCCAAGAGACAACGAGACATTATGTTTCTCTGATGGAAGCACAGAGCCCGGTTTATAAAATATTCTAGTCCCAGTAACAACCTAAATTTGATTAAGTTTCTAGATCTTACTGGCAATTAAAGGAAATATAAGATAGACAGAATTATGTTAAACAACCTCCTAGGGATGTAATAGCCAAAATTCATGCTGTAAGAGACTCCTTAGGATAAATGACCTTGCTTCTTAAACAAGGGGTGGGGGTGGACACCTATGGATTAAAGAAGACATGAGACTCTAAGCCAATGTAATGTGTAAACCTAACCAGGTGATTTAAAAAATTTTTTTATAAAGGAAAGGATTAAATACTCATGCAAATTTTATTGTATTAAGTGATTTTTTTAAAGGTTCGTTTTTTAAAACATATTTTTATTGATTTCAGAGAGGAAGGGAGAGGGAGAGAGAGATAAAAACATCAATGATTAGAGAGAATCATTGACTGGCTGCCTGCTGTACGCCCCACACTGGGGATTGAGCCTGCAACCTGGGTATGTGCCCCAATCAGAATCTAACTATGACGTATGGACTCATAGGTTGAACACTCAACCACTGAGCCACGCTGGCCAGGCAGTGATTATTTTTTTAAGATGATGTGGTTATGTTTTAAAGAGTTCTTTTTATCTGTTAGGGATACACATTAAAATGTTTTGGATGAAATATCTAGCCTGAAATTCGCTTCACAATAACTCAGAGTAGGGTGGTGGTAGGTGGGAGTATAAAATGAAACAAACTAGGCCATGATCTTGTAATTGTTGAAGTTGTGTTATGGGTACACGTGGGTGGTCTGACTCTCTAACCACTGTGGGTGCTCTTGGGAATGCCCACTCTGACTACTATGTGCCCAGTGTGAATGACCAGTGGCAGTGGAAGCCTTTTCCTCTGCCTTCTTCTCTGTTCAGCCCTGCTTCTGTTCACCACCCACTGGCACCCGGCACCATCCATCCTCCACCACTTTGTTGTAGAATGAAATGAGAATGAACTTTGGTGTCAGACGGACTTTACTGGCAATTATGGGATGGTTCTGGAATGAGAATATTTGTATTTGAATCCTGACTCGCCCGTTCACTCAGCTGTGTGATCTTGGGCAAGTTACTTAACCACTCTGTGCTTCAGTTTCTTGTCTGTGAAGTGAGGATAATAACAGCACCTAGCTCATAGGGTTGTCAGGAAGATTCGACAGGACAGTGTATGTAAAGCACTTGGCCTTATGTTTAGCAATGGTAACTGCTCAATTGGTACTAGATGGGTAATCTCGGGCAAGTCAGTCCCCTCACTGCCTTCCACAGTTCTGTTGTATAGAGCATAATAATACTTTTCTCACAAGAGTGACAAGAAGATTGAATAACACAATGTTAGAAACTCCATAACCACCCTTACTTCTTCCTTGGAGCCCTGAATGAGCAAAACCATCACTCAGATTCCTCTTGGGGGAGTGGGGAGATCTGACCTCCTTTCTTTTTTTATAGAACTTAAACATTTTCTGATTGTAAAAGGAACACATCTGGTATACACATAGAGAAAAATGTACATGTGTTTATACTAGACTGTTAAACTATTTTCCTTTGGGAGTGAGATCGGGAAATGAGTGTTTTCATTTTGAACTTTATCACACTTGTGTATTATTTAAAATTTTATAACCACGAAGTATTGCTTTAAAAATGAAAATATATATTCACTGTAGATTATTTATCTCCTGTTTTTCCCCCCATGTATTTCTTGTAAACAACATTAAAAGAAATCCAATTTGAGTCTCTGCCTTTTAATCAGGAGTTTAATTACCTTTATGTCATGACTGATATGTTTGTCTTACTGCTGTTATTTTGCTCTATGCTGTCAATTTTTGATGCTTCCATGGGGGGGGGGGTCCTATCTTTGTCTTTTGTGACAGACAATATGTCTCCCTTTATTTTAATTTTCTACTGGGATACGGAAAGCTGAAAACCTGCTTTCTATCCTATTTATGGATGATTTTAACTCTTGCATAAACATGTTTGAAATTATACTCTCGCCAGTGATATAATTCAGGAAATACGCAGTGACAGTGTAGCCAAGGGTTTGTATCCTGGCTCTGTTACTTACAAGCGGGGAGAATACTGGGCAAGTGACTCAACCTCTCTATGTCCAATGGGGACCATAACTAACCTACTTCCTAGACTGATGCATGGCTGAAGTGAGTAAGTAAAATACTCATCACAGTGGGATAGGATCCGCTGGTTTTCCTTTGAAAGATCAAGGAAAAGAGGGACATGGGGAGAAAGAACCAGTCTTTTGTAGATGCCTTCACTATCTGGAAGTCTTTCTTGGGAAATTTCTGATTTTTTTCCTTTATTTAATCCTCATCTGAGGACATGCTTAAAGATAGGAAGAGAAGAAGAAAGAGAGAGAAGTGGGAGGAAGAGAGAGAGGGAGGGGGAGGGAGGGAGAGAGGGGGGAGAGAGGGAAGCATCGACCAGCTACTTGCCCTATGCGCCCTGACTGGGGATCAAACTAGCAACCCAGGCAGGTGCCCTGACCAGCAATGGAACTGGCAAGCTTTCGGTGCACAAAAAGACACTCAGTCCACTGAGCCAATCTGGCTGGGCAGGAAATTTCTGATTTAAACATATGGATCTCTTATGTTCTCTAGATCTCGGGTCATCAAAACCAGCCCAGGGGCCACATCCAGCCCATTTACTTGTGTTGTCTCAGGCTGTTTTCATATAATGGTGGCCAAGTTGCATAGAGACCACATGCAAGGCCAAAGACACTTCCTAGCTGGCCCTTTAAGAAAAGTTGGCTGACTGCTGCTTTACATCAGTCAGATAATCATCCTTCTTTCTAAATTTATGAGAAGAAGCCTTTTTCTCCCTTGTTCCATTATAGCCTCTCAAAAACAAAGTGGCTCTTAGCATATATTAAATATTTTTTTAAAGCCCATTAGCTTCTGCATTTAATTGTCCACAAGGTGGGGATACTTAATCAAAAACAAAACTAGAAAATTTAAAAAGACGAAGATGCTGATTACAAAGCAGGGTTCTCCCGAGGCTGGGACACGATGGGGGAAAGAAGCCACGGAGGGGCCAGGTTCCCAGGGGCCTCTCCACCTGACCTGCGTGTTAGCTCTGGGATTGGCCACCGTCGGTGGTGTCTCTCACTCCACCCCTCTCACGTGCTGCTCTCCAGGCCCCTGGAAACCAAGGTAGCACAGCAAAGGCCCCTCACTCTGAGCAAAGTGAGCTGGCTCTTCTTCCCGGGGCCACGTCAGGGTCTCTCTAACAGACTGCCCCTTATTTTTGGCTGCCTACTGTCCCCCTAGAGACAGAATGAATGGGACAGCTTTAGTTTCAAAATTAGGACTTTGCCTGTGAATAGTGAGCTAAAAATTCTCGCCTGCATCATGTGTGGTTCTGAGTGCCCCACTGCCTTTTTGAGGGCAGGGCGGTGGTTGAAGAGCACCTGATCCTGGAGGGCAGCAGTGGGGAGAAGAGGAGGGTTCTGCAGTCACCACATCCTGACACCTCTTCGGGGGGGGGAGGTCAGCTTCACTGGGACTGAACCCCACAGGCCTGGGCTTCTAGCCCGGGAGTGGGGAGAATCTTTGTGAGAAGATAAGACCAAGGGCCATGGAATTGGTAAAGAAAAATTAATAGTGGTTAGACCTGGAGTTGTCTGGAATTAGGAGAAAGGAGAGACCAGGGGTGTGAGAGACAGCAGGAAAATGTCCTGGATGAGATGACGAAAATGAAGAAAACCAAATACATCAGAGGAGACCGACAAGCAGGAGGGAGAAGGAGGGGCCATCTGAGGAAAGGTGAGCGACATTGACTGACAATCCCCAGACCCGGGGCTTCACAGGGTCACCTGCTTCACCCGCAAACAATCCCATCAGACATGCATGATTATCGCGCTCTCCTACGAGGGAATTGCCTAATCGCCCTGTTCCACAGCTGGGAGGAGGCGAAGCCATGAGCTTCGTGTTGTTTCTCTGCTGCTAAAGCTCATGCGATTTCCAAAACTGCTCATCTGTTGGGGAAATAGGAAGATGAGAGTGTGCGGACCTTGCTGTGGGACTTTGGAGGGTGGAAGGTAGTCTGTTCACATCATGATGGGGCAGGCACCTGGAGGATGGAAACGTACCACTAGACCCCTGACGTAGAGCGATACTCATCTAATGGGTCCGATGAAAAAATGGTTCCAATCAGGTTAAAATAATGCTCACAAGCCAACACACATTAAACACTGCCTCTGCCAGGCACTTCTCCAAGAACAGTGCCTGCTCACGACAATCCTGTGAGGAGGCTCCCATTATTAACCACACTTTACAGATGGGGCAACTGAGGCACAGGGAGGTCAAGTCACCTGCTCCGGGTGACTCCAGTGGTAAGTTGAGGCCAGAAACAAAAGGTGGTCTGGTGAGAGTCAGGGCTCTGAGGGCCATTAAAGGGGCTCTGACCTAATTCAAAGGTCATTCATTCATTCATTCATTCATTCATTCAGTAATTCCTCAACCAGCACTGACTGAGCACCTAAGTGCCAAACAATATGTCAGTTGTGGGAATATGAGGTCAAGGATGATTCCTTAACCTCATGGAGTTTACAAACCAGTGATAACATAGCCAACACTTTTGAGGACTTACTTTATGCCAGAATCTGTCCTTTACATAAGTATCTTATTATTATTTTTTAACTACGGGCCTGGTGCACAAAAATTTGTGCACTGGGGTGGTGGGGGAGGGGGGTCCCTCAGCCCGGCCTGTGCTCTCTCACAGTTTGGGACCCCTCTGGGGATGGCCACCTGCTGGAGTGCCTGGCCAGCCTGGGTGAGGGGCCAATGTCTGTTTGCAGGCTGGTCAAGCTCCCCAGTGGAGATCCTCACCTTGCCAGGTGTGGCAAGCCTGGATGAGGGGCTAAGGGCAGTTTTCAGGCTGGCCACAGCTCCCACTGACCCTCTGGGCCATTGCCTGGGAAGCAATGGGGTGGCGCTGGCCACCCCATAGGCTTCCCAGGAGGAGGCATGGAGTCCCCTGGCTGGTCCCGTCCCCCCACACCCCAGGCTTCTCCGCCCAGAGGCCATTCTGGTGGTGCTGGCCACCTGATCGGCCTCCCAGCAGGGGGCCGCAGGGTCCTGCTTCCCCCGGAAGGCTTTTCCGCCCGGGAGGCCGTTCCGGTGGTGCTGGCCACCCGATTGGCCCCCTGGGGTCCCGCCGGCTGGGCCCCGCTTTCCCTGGAATGCTTCTCTGCCTGGGAAGGCATGAGCCGGCCCAGGGCACCAGATGCCTTCCCAGGACCCAGGCTCCCAAGATGGCAGAGCCCGGGGCTGCGGCCTCCGCCATCTTGGCTAGGCTAAATTGCATACAGTCACTCTGATTGGCTGGTGGGCGTGGCTTAGGCCATCCCGAAGAAACGGTTAATTTTAATATTACGCTTTTATTAGTTAAGATTAAATCTTTATCGTTCAGATTATTACAGATGTTCCTTTTATTTAACCCCCACAGCTCCCCTCCTGGTTTCCCCCGCTACCCTGTGCCCTTACCCCTACCACTGTCTTCATCCATAGATGTAAGATTTTTGTCCAGTCTCTTCCCATACCCCTCATGTCCCCTTCCCCCTGAGAATTGTCAGTCCATTCCCTTTCTATACCCTTACTTATATTCTATTCACCAGTTTATTCTGTTCATCAGATATTTCTATTGACTTATATTCACTTGTCGATAGATATGTATTTGTTGTCACTTTGTTGTTCATACTTTTTATTTTTACCTTTTTCTTCTTCCTCTTCTTAAAGAATGCCTTTCAGCATTTCAAGTAATCCTGGTTTGGTAGTGATGTACTCCTGTAGCTTTTTCTTGTCTGTGAAGCTCTTTACCTGACCATCAATTTTACATGATAGCCTTGCTGGGTAGAGTAATCTTGGTTGTAGGTTCTTGCTATTCATCACTTTGAATATTTCTTGCCACTCCCTTCTGGCCTGCAAAGTTTCTGTTGAGAAATCAGCTGACAGTCGTATGGGTACTGCCTTGTAGGTAACTAACTGTTTTTCTCTTGCTGCTTTTAATATTCTCTCTTTGCCTTTTGTCCTTGGCATTTTAATTATGATGTGTCTTGGTGTGGTCCTCCTTGGATTCCTTTTGTTTGGGATTCTCTGCGCTTCCTGGAATTGTAAGTCTATTTCTTTCACCAGGTAGGGGAAGTTTCCTGTCATTATTTCTTCAAATAGGTTTTCAATCTCTTGCTCTCTCTCTTCTTTTGGTATCCCTATAATTCTGATGTTGGTACACTTAAAGTTGTCCCAGATGCTCCTTACATTATCTTCACATTTCTGGATTCTTTTTTATTTTTTCTCTTCCAGTTGGGTGCTTTTTGCTTTTTCATGTTTCAAATCTTTGACTTATTATTGCGATCCTCTAGTCTGCTGTTGGATCTCTGTATAATATTTCTAAGTTTATTGGCGGATTCTAGAAAATTCTTGAAAAACCTTAAAACCGTAGTTCTGAACTCTATATCCAGTAGTTTGCTTTCCTCCATTTCTGTCATTTGTGGTCTCTTTCTTTGTCTCTGCATTTTGGCTGCTTCCCTGCATTGATAGAGTGGCTTTCTGTGCTAGGTGTCCTATAGGGCCCAGTGATTCAGCCTCCCCAATCACCTGGGGTGGACACTCTTGTTGTATGCCTTTGAAGGCTGGGTGCACCATTTTGTTGTAGTTATCACTGGGAGGTATCACTGGGAAGAAATGACCTGCAGGCCTTTCTCCTTGTTGTTTGGGGTTTGGAACTTTTGGAGTTCTGTTCCAGCTGTAGTGTGTTAGATTAGGCTGCAGGCAGGCAGGCAATCGTAAGTTGGGCGGGGTTGTAAGTTGGGTGGGGCGGGGTCTCAGAATCACTGGGGCGGAGCAACCCATGATGGCTTCCTCTCCGCCGACTCTGCGGCTTCTCCCGGTGGTTTTGGCATCTCTACGCACTGGTGGCTGCGCGGCCCTGAGTCCCCAAATCTCTGCGTTAGTGATCGCTGTGAACAGCTCTGCTAGAACGCCACTCGTCTTCCGCCCCATTGCCCGACAGCCTGCATCTCATTCAGTGTGACCCCAGAGTTTATAATCTTTGAAGCCACGGACCTAGGTGCTGCTGCCGCCCCCTTTTGCCCGCGCTGCCTCTGTTTCACGTGTTCGTACCTCTCAGAGGGTTCTGGCGCCGGGAACTTCTACTCAGTCTCAATGCACTCCTTCTCTTGCCTTCTAGTTGTAAAGCTTCCCCTCCCTTGGTTCTGGAGGATGACCGTTTATCTTTATAGTTGTATTTTTATAATGTAGTTATGGGGAGGCCGCGCATTTAGGTATATACCTCATGCCGCCATCTTGGTTCTCCTGCAACTTATTATTATCACCACCATACTTTTTCAGCTGGAAAAACAGAGGCTCAGAGGGAAAAAGTGACCTGCCAGGATTGCGGTCCAGGCCCATGACTCCAGAGCCCACAGACACTCTTATATGCATTGTGCTCTTGGTGGTCCCTCTCCTCCTTCTGCACCTGTCACTTCTGGGACAGTGCTCCATCCGTGTTCCCCCCACCCCCCCGCAATTTGTTCTCCTATCTTTCCCACCTGCTGGTCGCTGTGCTCAGATTTGGGTTTGGGGACTGGGTATGTAGAGAGGTCTCTTAGGTCTCTAACTGCTGTCCATCAAGTGAGATGAGAGGAAGACGCTTTCTGGCTCCCAAAGGAGAGAACCACAGCCCCTGCCTCCTGAGCACTGTCATCGCTCCCAAGGCCTATGGGATACGCATTACTCATCCATTATTCGCAAACATGTACAGAGGGCCCATTCTGTGCCAGGCACTGTGTTTGGTACACAGATTCGACACAATCCTGCCCTCTAGAAGCTTAACTTGTGTTTTAAAAGCCTACAGTTTGGTGGCCAGACAGTTGGTCTCTGAAATGGGGTAAAAACCTGCTCCGTGAGGCGAGGCAGGACTGAGGAGCTGCCACGGTAACCCCTGTGCTGACATCAAGCTGTGTTTCCTCTGGCCAGTCTGCCCTTAGTCCCTGGAGAATGACCACAGCATAACAAGGCAGCATCTAGTGGGGCACAAAAGCCAGGCCTGGAGATGCCTTGGGCACTGGGGAAATCAGTGTGAGCAAAAGAAAGAGTGGCAGCAGCTTGAAGCCTCGAGAACTCACAGCACGGCCCACTTTGCTCCGGGGAATGGAGCCGCCCTGGACGGGTCAGGAAGCAGGTCTTCCAGTGGCTGTGATTTCGAGAGTTCCCAGGTGAAAGAGGTGTTTTGAGGCCTGACAGTCTACAATCAGTGTTTTTCCAGTTTAAACTCTGGCTACCAATAAAATTTCTATGAACAGTGGTCCTATGAGCCCTTGCCATTCCAGTGTGAGGGTGAGAGGATGGCCCTGAGTCTGGGGAGAAGAGGAGGATGATACAGAAATGCACCGGGTGGTTCAGGCCACGTGGTCCCCTCCTCAGCCTCTCTGCACAGCCAGCCCCGTCCGCAAGCACGCACCTTCACACCGCAGCACGGCACTGTTCCAGACCACGCTGCCCTCCTTCAGGATGCAGGTGATGGTCTCGGAGCCCTGTGTCCCAAGGAAGCCTTCGTCACACAGGAAGGAGATGGAACTTCCCAGCTGGAGGCTGTCTCCAAACCGCTTCCCGTTCACTGGAATGCCCGGATCCGGGCACTCATTATGCCGGAAGGCTGTGTGGATGGGGGGCAAGGATGTGATTAGGCAGAGCTGGTGTGCAGGGGGACCCCCCAAATCAGCTTCATTGTTATGGTCAACCTACCCCTCCACCAGCACCCCCCAAGAACCCACCATGCTGGAGGGAGAGCCAGATCTCCAGAACCAGGGACCGCCATGCCACACTGGGCATAAAGCAGGTGATTCTTAAACCTGGTCTCCTGCCTTTCAAGGCACCTAATCCGATTTCTTTCTAATGAACATTTAGAGATCAGGCAGTGGGCTAAATTTCTCACATTCACTCACTTATATCATGTAATGATTCCACAAAGTCGATATTACCCCAGTTTGCAAATGAGGAAACTGAGGCTTATGAAGCAGAACTGTCTCCCCAATGTCAAATCCATTCCACGCTTCTCTAACTTCATGCAGCAGGTGAGCTGGGCTCTGAGCCCTGTGACACTAATAGACACTAAGCATCATGAAGCAGGTGCCCTGGAATCGGCCCTGTCGGAACCCATTTCCCTTACTCCCTCGCATCTGCCAGGCTCCCGCTCCCTCTCCCAGGCGACTGATAATGCAGGAAAGAGAGCACTTTTGGTTTAATCAAGCTTTGCCTCTTGTTAGTTACATGGTCCTGGGAAACTTATGTAATTTTGCTGAGCCTGTGCTTCCTGACCTATAAAATGAGATCATACTTCACTTGCAAGGTTGTTCTGGGGTAGAAATGAAGGTTGATATGAAGGCGGAGAATATCTGCTATGGCTCCTGATAGAGAGTAGGTACTCCTTAAGCCCTGTCCGTTTTGGCTCAGTGGATAGAGCACTGGCCTGCGGATCAAAGGGTCCCAGGTTCGACTCTGGTCAAGGGCACGCACCTTGACTGCAGGCTCCTCCCCAGCCCAGGTCCTGGTTGGGGTGTGTGTGGGAGGCAACCGGTCAATGTGTCTCTCTCACATTGATGTTTCTCTCTCTCTTCTCTCCCCCTCCCACTCTCTCTGAAAATCAATGGAAAAAAATATCCTTGGGTGAGGATTAAAAAAAAAAAAAGACCCAGTGCCCTTCCTTCCTCCCGTTCCCCTCCTCCTCCTCCAAGCATACTCCCAGGCTTCCTCCATCAGGGGTGTCGCTGTTCTTGCACTCAGGTCTCTGAAACCACACGCTGTCTGAAGGACGGTGGTTTTGCAGAGGACACGAGGTTCCACGGCTGCACGGGCAAGTACTACTTTCAAAAATCCAATCTACAAGCCTCTGAAAGGCCTTAGAGATGGAAACATGGGCACAGTCAGAAGCTGAACAGTCCGCCCTGCAGCGACTGCACCTCACTGGAGGCGAGAGGCTGGAGGTCTGGTGACCCTCCCATGAAGGTGAGCTGGGGGGGGGGGGCGGGTCTGACCGGGAGAGGGGAGTGCTGAGCCCTCGCAGAGCCTGCACGAAGCCCCCACACCCCTCCCTCTGACATGCAAAGCCTAGGTCAGTACAGACTTCTGCCTCCCAACCTTTCTTTATTAGGAGCTATGGCCATGGGGTTGCCCTGAAATTTAGAAATAAGTGGTGCCTGAAGCTAGAAGCCCAGGTGTTAACCCCTCACCCCCCCCCTCTCTCTCTCTCACACACACACACACACACATACACAGAAAAGATCCAGATATGGAACTTTTCTCAGCACCTGGGAGCAAGCGCTTGAGGTCAAGGACTTAAATACTGCCCAGTTCTACCTGGCTGTTGTTCTGAACCTGTCTCCTGCTGTGTGAAAAGGAATAGATTTCAGCCTTAAGATGTTTCTGAGGTGGGGGGGTCATTCGCTGTAATGACTGCACAATGCTCACACAGTAGGTGCTCAGTAAACTAGCTACTTCATCACTTTTGGAGATGTTTCATGTAGAAGAAGGAGGAGGTTTACTCCAAGGAGCTCGAGGGGTGAAAAAGGATCATGGGTCCTTGTTACAGGGACACAGATTTCAGGCATCATAAGGGGAAGCATTCAGTGTGCTGCTGTTGCTATGGAGACAGCTGAGTGGGAAGTGAGCCCCCAACACTGGGCACATCCCAGCTCAGCCTTGATGGTCATCATTTGGGACGTGACCCAGGAGAGGACTGTCCTGCAGGGGAGACTATGCTGCTTCCCAAAGACTTGTCCACGGACAGACTACTGTTCATTATCTGCATCAGAACCACCTCAGAGCCTTTCAAAAAGTATTTCCTAGGGCCTCAGTCCCTTGGAGGTTCTGACTCAGCAATGGGGCCCAGATTTAAAAATATTATTTCTACTTATCCACCCAACTGCCCATCTATATGAATGCACAGAAAAGTATCTGACTCAGTAACAGTGCTCACCAAATGCTGGCAAGAACCATTTCTGGGTGGGGGATTTGGGTGGTAGTTAGCATGCCTTCTTCGACCTGCCCCTGTGTTCTGAGTATCTGTGTGTTGGTGTGCATCATTCTCACGGTGGTGGAGAAACTCTGGAGAGGAATGTGAGGTAGGAGCTTGGTCCACCACCGTTTTGCCTCTTCCTCCCAAGGATCCAGCATTTTCTCCTTTCCTATGGGGACTTCCTAGGATTTTGTTTTCCTGGGAGACTATACGCATGTATTTTTATTGTTGTTGTTGTTGTTAATTCTCACCCGAGAATATTTTCCCACTGATTTTTTAATGGAGAGTGGAAGAGAAAGAGAAAGACAGAAATGTTGATGTGAGAGAAACATTGGTTGGTTGCCTCCTGCATGTGCCCCGACCAAGGCCTGGGGTGGGGAGAAGCCTGCAACCAAGGTGTGTGCCCTTGACTAGAATCAAACCCAGGACCTTTTGGTCTGCAGGCCAACGCTCTATCCACTGAGCCAAACTGGCCAGGGCTAAGCATGTATTTTTGCCACAGGTGCCCTAACAGCGTCCACACTTCCTTGGACCCTGCAGAGTTCTCCGCCATCATCATCCTGGACAAACTGGCTTCCCTGGGGACTCCTTACCCGTCCTCTTCCCACTTTACTAGTGGGGGAACAGCATTGAGTCACTCATGGATCTTTCCATTCAATAAGCATTTTCTGGTCCTTACCACGCACCAGACCTCTGCTGGGCAGATAAGTAATACATTCCCCTACCTGTGCAGGGCTCAGGGTCTCATGGGAAAGCAGGGCGAGCTACAGGCCAGAGCTGCACTGCTGGGCTGGGAGACTCAGGGGGACTGGTGGGCTCTACTGCCTGCTGCCCATGCTGACGAGAGCAGGGCGCCCTGGAGGAGGCAGACCCAAGAAGGCTGACGGCTTCTAGCTAGCCTGGTGTCCTGAGGAAGTGCTGACAGGAATGTCAGGGAAGGGCTTTAGCTGGGATGGTCCCTTGGAATCTGGAGTCCCCAGTGGATGACCATTTGGCACATACTGTCTTCGGTTCAACTGCAGGGACAGGTGAGACAAAAAAAAACAAGATCTCTGTGCCACAGATGGGGGTGGGGGCAGGGAGGACCACTTTTGTCAAAGCACGAGAGGGCCCTCCCAGTTGGCGCAGTGGATAGAGTGTCAGCCTGCGGACTGAAGGGTCCCAGGTTCCATTCCCTGTCAAGGGCACATGCCTAGGTTGCTGGCTCGATCCCTGGTAGGGAGCGTCCAGGAGGCAGCCGATCCATGATTCTCTCATATCATTGATGTTTCTATCTCTCCCTCTCCCTACCTCCTTTTCTCTCTGAAATCAACAACGACAACAAAAAGTAGGAGAGGGACCAGCTCTGCGTGTGCCTATGTGCGTGGGATGGGACTTCAGTTGGGGACTTGCATTTCACAAGCAGCCTCTGGGGAAAGATCTGGTTAACTGCTCAGGAAGACCCAGCTTTAGCCCCGTTTGACCATTTGTCATTGGCCAAGGTCATGGGTTTGCAGCTTAGTATAATCTGATAAGCAGTTCTCCCTGCCTTGGTGGCTCACAGTCTCCAAGATTCTGCCCCCACCCCGACCCTCACCATAACCCCAGGAGACACAGAAATGAAAACGATCCCCTCCAGGCCTCGGGTTCCCTCTGGAAGGGGCCCAGGACTGAACCTGGAGGGGACGACTTTGGACTGTGGCCCTGAGAGGGGGGATGAGGAAATGCCCTAGAGTGGGCTCTAATCAAGGCTCACAGCCAAACAGAAACGGTTCTCCAGACACTGCTTTCCGACTGGACTATGGGGATGGGACCCGGGTGAGGCTAAGTCCCCCTGGAACGCCCACAGTGGGCAGCAAGCGGCGTTCACATCAGAGCGGGATCCGTAACTAACGAGGGGGCTACAGGCTTGCTCTCCCTTGGGCCGTCCTGGTTCTAGCGGAGGCTTCCAGGAGGCAGGGGTGGGAGGGAGAAATGAGGTCCCAGCTCCTTTTATGTTGTATCTAGGAAATGAAAGCTCAAAAGTGAGTGACGCCACAGGAGAGAGCACCCTGCCCTGCCTGGCAGCAGTGCTTTACGCTCTTCCTGGTCGTGCTGGAGCCCCAGGCCTGGGCACTACAACTCTTGGAGCAACCCACCCACATCACCACTCCTCCACCCTCAGGGACTGACTCTCAGAGGGATGGCCGGCTGGGGACGGAGGGAGGACTCACTGGTAAAGGTGATGTTGAAGCCCCTCTTCCCCGTGGAGTGATCTGTCTGGAACTCGAGGCGGGCCACGTGGCCGCTGCTGGTGATGGAGGAGGGGAGCTGGTTTCCTGAGAAGGTGCCCAGCACTGGGGCCTCGGCGGTGGCCCCATCCTTGATGACCAGGAAGTCGAACTGAGGCTCCACGTCGATGTCATTGAAGGCCAGGTGGATGCGGCTTTCGGGCCGGGCCAGGATGAGCCAGACGCAGTGGAGGTGGTTGCCGTAGTCCTCGGGGTAGTTGGGCGACAGGACGACCCCAGAGGGGCTGGTGAAATTGAAGAAGCAGGAAACTGCAAGAGAAGAGCAGTGGAGGTCAGTGAGCGCCCCTGGCATTCTGCTGGAGTCCTGAGGGCTGGGAGGGGTGCGTTCCCTTAGACTAAAGAGCAATAGAAAAAAGGGTGATACCAGGGTTGGGCTGGCCTGGCTGGGCTCTGAGCTCCAGGTGGGAGAATGCTGGGTTCCATGCTGGGCATGGCACTGGGAAGGGTGCCATGTGCAGGCATGGGGGAGTTGCTCTCCTCTTGGCCCTCTCCCTCTCTCTGTGTGCTCATCCAGCATCGTCTCATGCTCCTGGTTCCATGTGTGGGGAAAACCATCACTCAAGCTTAAGTGCAGTCCCAGCACCAGCTCCTCCCAACTGGGGGCGATCCCCCAGGTGGTAACCAGGGCGGTGATATTCCAAGTCCATTTCTGTCCATTAAGAATTTTGGTGGGGAAGTGACAGGTGTGCCCTGGGGATAGTAACAGCTTTGAACTACAAAACTATGCTAAGGAGGTACCAGGTAAGCACCACTTCTCAGAGACCAAAGCTTTGGAGGGAACTGGGGGAGGAAGGTGACAGGGTCTCATCCTGATGCCCCACCCACGTCCTGCTACCCCTTCTTTACCCCAAGGAGCCACTTTTCTGGAAGCCGTATTTTAAACCCTTTTCATGCCAGCGACTAACACACCCTAGCATGAGGCTGCAGCAAGGAAAGTGCTATTAATGGAAAGAGAAACACACAAAACCAAAATTAAAAAGAAAAATAATAGAATGAAAAAAGAATTGTAACAAATATGCCACAGGGCAAGTACCAGAACTGAATTAGAGATTTTTAATTCTGTAAGAATATCACCAAGATGAACTAAGAGTGTGCTCAGAGGATTCATATGAGAGAAAAATAGAATTTCTATATGAAAACACAGTCCAGTACACTAGAGAAAATAAACATATATAACCCAATATTGCTGAGGCTTCATGGAAACTCTTATGTATTTATTGCCAGTTGGAGTGTAAAGTTGATCTAATCCTTTTGGAAGGTTATATGAATTTTTATCATCAGCCAAAAGACGATTCAAATATTCCGCCTCAGTAATCTCTAGAAATAATTAAAAAGAAAAAGAGCCACATGGACAAAGATGCTTATAGTGTGACATAATTTCATTATAGGAAAAAAAATGTGGACAACCTATATGTCAACTCAATAATGTGAAGCATATTATAGCCTTTATGTGATGCAGTTTGAATATAATTATTAAAGTGATAAATACGACCCCATAGAAAGGAGAATGTTAAGCATCACTTAAGTAAAATGGTAGATAATAAAATTATATGCATACTTTTGATGATAGCTCTTAACTACTTATTTACATATAGATAAAGATTGGACATGAACCCCAAATAAAAACTGTATTAGAGTAATAGGTCTGTGGGTGATAATTTTTCAAAGTGAAAACAACATTTAATTTTTCTGACTGTGAACAAGATAGAGGCCCATTCTAAATATCCTATCCTATATAATAAAAGCCTAATATGCTAAGTGTCCAGTTGTCTGGTCATCTGTTCAACCAATCAAAGCACAATATGCTAATGATATGCTAAATATGCTCAACCGCTCACTATGACTGCACTGACCACCAGGGGCAAATGCTCCAACCGGCAGGTTAGCTTGCTGCTGGGGTCTGGCCAGTTGGGACTGAGCGAGATGGGCCGCACACACCCTGGAGCCCTCCCGCAGCCCCTCCCTGGCTGGCCAACCTCCCTGACTGTGCACCAGTGGGGTCCCTCGAACTGGCCTGCACCCTCTTGGAATCTGGGGCCCCTCAGGGGATGTTTCAGCTCAATCCCACAGGCCAGGCCAAAGGATCCCACTGGTGCATGAATTCATGTACTGGGCCTCTAGTTTTTCATGTAAGGAAGTATGAAGAGAGTAAAAACTAATATGGACAAACATTTAAATCCCACTATAACATGTATATTGCTGTCTGGTGTTAATAATAATGGAACTGAAGTAAATTAAATTTTTGACTTATCTACATATATAAAAGCCTAAGTGGCCATTTGACCAGTAGCTATGACACGCACTGACCACCAGGGGACAGATGCTCAACACACAGGCATGGAAGCATGGAACAGACTGATGATTCTCAGAGGGAAGAGGGCAGGGGAAGGGCAGGAAGAGATTAACCAAAGACCTTATATGAATACTAGAGCCCCCGTGCACAGATTCCTGCACCGGTGGGGTTCCTCAGCCTGGCCTGTGGGGATCACACTGAAACCGGCAGTCTGACATCCCCTGAGGGGTTCCAGATTGTGAGAGGACACAGGCCGGGCTGAGGGACCCAACCGGTGCATGAATCCATGCACTGGATGGCTAGTTATTTATAATGAAAAAAAAAGTCGTGTTTGCAAAAAAAGAAAAAATAACATAAAACAAAGGAATTCTTTGACTCCTAATCTGAATTTCTCCTTCCTCTCCCTGACTCCACCCATTCTCCCACTTCCTGCATTAGGTTCAAATTGCTATCCAAAGCCTTCCCATCAAATTCAGCAAAGCCAACCTGGCCCTAGCCACATTCAGTCTTACTCCTGTAATCTCTGCATTTTATAAGTATAGAAAGAATTTGGGCCAAGGGGAAAGCTTTAAAGGCAACACCAGATACAGTTAATAGTAATTATTACTATTTATTATTGCGGGTGGGGGCTTACTAAGTGCAGGCACTGTTTTAAGTACTTTCATCAATTACTCAATTTAACTATCACAATAACATTATGAGGTGGGTACTGTTATTAATCCCATTTAAAGATGAAGACACTGAGGCACACAGAGGTTAAGTAACTTGCCAGGGCTCGAATCAGTAAATGGTAACATTAAATTCAAATTTATGCAAATTAAAACTAATCTGACTTCAGGGGCCAACCTCTTAGCCACCCCTCAAAATTGTTTCCCAGTAAGAGATGAGTACTGCCCATTGGGCCCAAGTCTAACAGTGGGGTCCTGGGGGTATTCTCTATGCTGAAAATTGAATTATCAACCCCAACCACTACATCTACCCTGAACTGGAGGGCTCTACGGTGGTCCTGGATGTCTTCACACAGCTATCCCATCATGAGCTTTGTGGCCCTCCAGCTGGGGGTATAATGCAAATGATGAAGAATCCTAACCTAAGAAAGCCAAGTACCTTGAAGACTGAAGGGAAAAATCATGTGGCCTGTCTCTAGTTGAACAACATCACAGTGAACTGAAGGCAAGAAAGTGCTATGGTTTCAGAGGGAAGACCACCAGGGGTACCGTAAGCATATGAACAAATGGATTGGCTGCAGAGGAGAATGTAAGTAACAGCACTCAAGTCTCCACCACCACTCCATCACTCTATCACATTATTCTTTTTGCTTTATACTCTTTTTCTATGCTGTAAAGCTGCAGGGGTACCATTTAGAGCAGCTGTATATGGCAGCACCACCTACCACTCTCTAAAGTGATCTTGTTCATTTGTTTGTTTATGGCCTGTCCCTCTTTCTTCCCACCATGTACTCATGTACTCCGCAAGAGCAGAAATCTCGCTTGATTCCTCTGAATCCTAATGGTCCCACAATACCTGCCATATTGTAGGTACTCAGTCAATACTTGCTGAATGAATCAATGAGTACTGAATGGTTGATGACATTTGAAAAGAGGGTGACATGAATACATAAGCTTTACATTCCATCCGATTACAAGACCCAACCGTCAGAATTGACCAAAATCTATAAAAGCAGGTGGGCACCTGTACCAGTTTTAGAAACTAGAGACGAATACTGTGGCACGGTCCTCAATGCATGTCTCTTAGACACAGATCTCTCCCTATACGGTTTAGAGTAGAAAAGAGTATAACCCAGCCAAGTTGTTAAGCACCAAAGACAAGAGCTCGCAATATCAGTGACCTCAAAAATATACTATTCACATAGCACTCAAAAAAAGCCACTTGAAAATGTTTTCTACCAAACCAAGAGAAGAACCAAAATGAAGAATGCAAGTCTGGGAAAGTTACGGTTCATAAAAATTATAAAAAGGGTTGACAACAAGCAAATAAGCCATACAGTAAAGAATCTAAATAATTTCTATACACATAGTTATAAAACAGAATGCAAGTGTAACCATTAGTCTTTCAAAGAGAAAATATATCACTGCTGCCCAAACTCCAGGGTAAAACATTGCAGATTATACCAATAAAAAGAGTAAAGTGGGAGGAAGAATAATGCCAATTTCCTCATCTTAGAATAAATTCTGTTACATAGTTTCTGTGGTTAATTTGAGAAATATAGATTAAAAGCATGTTTTAATTAAGAGTAATTAGTAATAGACTATAAAGTAGCTTATCTTCAAAATTACCAAAAGGGGAAAAAAATAGTAATCAATGTAGCAAAAAAATAAAATAAAAGTAAGTAAAATAAAATAAAATGGAATCCAAAGAAAACACCAAGGAAGTACAGAGAGAGGAAGCATAATGATGCTAAAAATGATAAAAATTATCCTATATAATAAAAGCTTAATATGCAAATTGACTGAAATGGCAGAACCAGTGGAATGACCAGTTGCTATGACACACACTGACCACCAAGGGGCAGATGCTTAATGCAGAAGCTGCCCCTAAAATGCAGGCCCTAGGCCAGCCAAGGCAGGAGCCGCCCTGACCACCCAGCTAGTTACCTGTAGAGGGAGGCAACCAGCAGCAGAGGCGGGGTGGGGGGAGGGCTGGCTGGTGAAT
>PVJC01012214.1:0-12334 GCA_004026665.1 Murina feae | reverse complement strand
TGTGAGCCAAGGTGGGTGCCAGCTGGGACCCCCCAATCGCCCCGCCCACCAGTTGCCCTGATTGCCAGCCAGGCCTAGGGACCCTGCCCTATATATTGGGAACAGTCTCTTAGATTTATTTAAAAATTAAAACCTGGCAAGGCTACTCTAATACTGAAAAAACAGGATGATGCAGCAATGACATACATGGACTCTGGCTAGCACATTTTGTGGTCAGCCCTGATTCTGATATTTATAACTATGTGACAAAGCCAATTACTTGATTTCTTTCTGCTACAGTTTTTCCACCCATAAGATAAGATGGGAAAATGGTACTACTGCCTCAGAAGGATCATGTTATGTACTACTTTTTATAATCAGGCAAAAAAATGTAGCTGCCCATAAAACAGCAAGATGCCTTTCACCTGTACGGTCACTGGTGCACGCAGTGTCCTGGATTGTGAGAGAGATGTCGGACTGTCAGTTTAGGCCCATAAACCGGCAGTCGGACATCCCCCAAGGGGTCCCAGATTGTGAGAGGGTGCAGGCCGGGTTGAGGGACCCCCTCAACCCCATGCACAATTTTCGTGCACTGGGCCTCTAGTTTATAATAACAACTGCATATATTTATCCTAGTAAACATTATCCTCATTTTGGGATAGGACACAGTCTTTTTTTTTCTTCTTCTTCAATATATTTTATTGATTTTTTACAGAGAGGAAGTGAGAGAGATAGAAAGTTAGAAGCATCGATGAGAGAGAAACATCAATCAGCTGCCTCCTGCACCCTCCTACTGGGGATGTGCCTGCAACCAAGGTACATGCCCTTGACCAGAATCGAACCTAGGACCTTTCAGTCCTCAGGCTGACGCTCTCCAGAGGTCCTCAAACTATGGCCCATGGGCCACATGCAGCCCGCCGAGGACATTTATCCGGCCCGCCGGGTCTTTTTGCTGCCTCTTTTACTTCAAAATTAGGTATGTGCAGTGTGCATAGGAATTTGTTCATAGTTTTTTTTTTAAAACTATAGTCCAGCCCTCCAATGGTCTGAGAGACAGTGAACTGGTCCCCTGTTTAAAAAGTTTGAGGACCCCTGCCTGAGCCAAACTGGTTAGAGCCAGGACACAGTCTTAAATAAAGTGATTCAGAACAGTCAAAAATAAGGAATGGACCAAGATTGCTCTCATTTCAGGAGAAAGTTAGAATTTACCCATGCTCAGGCCATCACAGAGTCTAAAAGCTTACCAGTGATTATAATGAGCTGCCAGGGTTTGAGAACTACTGGTGGAGGTGAATGCAAAGTATAACATAAGCGAGTTTTAATATATCAGACCCTTGGATAATAAACTCCTGAATGATGTTTTTTTTTCTTCAGGACAAAGGTCCTCTGGATAGATACAAAGAAACATTTATTTTTTGCAGCTAGAAAGAGACAGCCAGTAAACTGACACTAATAGAAAAAGAACATGGTCCTATAAAGCTGGATCTTCTGTCCCAAGAGCCAACCCAAACTTGTGGCAACAAGGGCAGGAGAAGGGAGTATGCGTTGTATTACACAGGTCTCTCGCTGGAAAGTTATGTTTACATGTTATATTGAAACACTTCTGCTACAGAACAGAGTTTACTTCTCAGTGTCACAAATATGAAAAACAAAAAGTGTTATGATTGGATCTTATCACTATCCATCACCCAGGTTAAAAGATGAAAATGAGGTGCCTCTGAAGCCCTTTGGAAGGAGCCATCAGGTTGTGCAAATGGATCTTGATTTTGGAGAAATCTTTATATTAAAAGGCTCCTACATGGCTCAAAATTTTTAAAAATAATAAAGTAGAAAATTCATTAACAAGTGGCTACAACAATTGTGCATAATATCAAGTTATTATTTAATATGATCTTGAGTAGAAAATAAAAGAAGCTTTTTTGAAAAAAACCTCTTTATTATCTTTTCTTCTGGTATTGTCACTGCTAGCTTCACTGCTTTCAAAATGATAACTCAATTTCTAGCGGACTGGTAGAGCAAAACAAAATTCAAAGATGATATTCGAAAAAATGGATGATGTTCGCATTCTAAAGTACAGATATGACAGTTATGATACATTATGCCCCAAAGCACTGAAACAGACAAAATGAACTGTTTAAAAAATACATAAGAATTAAAAAAAGATATACTCATCTGAGGCCAAAAGTAAATAAATATAGAGGATCTGTAAAACACTTTGAGTGTGAATGTGTTATATGAGACTCTCTAACTTCAAACAAGGAACATCACCTTATTTACAAGTGCCTGTGAAATATTACAGAAATGAACTTTATATTAGGCTGCAAGAAAGTCTCCATAAATTCCTCCACAAAGGAAAAACTGTTGGGATACATTTTCTGTTCACAGTGCAAATAAATTAGAAATCAATAATAAAATAAATTAAAATCTTAATCACTTGAAAATTTATAAAACCTTTTCCTAAATATATTCTTGAGTTCAAAGAAGCAACAAAAGCTGTTAATACAGGCTACTTATAATAATGATGATGATAATAGGCTAAAGCCATATTTAAGAGCAAATTCATAGCCCTATTCATTATTAAATAATAATACATAAAAAAGTGAAATTAATGTTAAAATGCAAAAAGTTACAAAGAGAATAACTAAATAATAGTAGGGAGAGAAGGGAAAATAAACTTAGTAAAGATAAAATCAGAAAAAACAGAGATCAATAAAAGATAAACTTCTTGCCCTAACTGGTTTGGCTCAGTGGATAGAGTGTTGGCCTGCAGACTCAAGGGTCCCAGGTTCAATTCCAGTCAAGGGCATGTACCTTGGTTGCGGGCACATCCCCAGTGAGGAGTGTGCAGGAGGCAGCTGATCGATGTTTCTCTCTTATCAACATTTCTAACTCTCTATCCCTCTCCCTTCCTCTCTGTAAAAAAATCAATAAAATATATATTTTGTAAAAAAGATAAACTTCTCTCTGGTCTATTCAATAAAGAGAAGATATAGAAACACAGCTAGGACAATAAATTAAGGATATAAGCCAATTATAAAAGAATAGTTTGTATAATATACCAATAAATTTGAAATATTGACAAAATGGAGAATCTCCAAGGAAATTTTGAATCACCAAAATTGTGAGAAGAGAAAATCCTAAGAAAACTGAAAAATTCCTAGGGAGTAAGTTGTTTCACAGCTAGTGCTTTTGAATTTTAAAAAACTATAATAGTAAAGCCATTAAAATTAATCTTGACACAAATAATCCTATAAAAAGTATATATGATACTCGTATTCACACACCCCTAACTCACACACCTATGCACTCATAATGTAAAAAAAAAAAAATCCTATATGCAAACCACTAGCAGATCAAATTCTGCCCTAAAACGATAAACAAACATGACCTATATAATGAAAACAACAACACTTCTGGATAAGTAGAAAAGAAAATTTAAAAATGAGAAACTATTTTCCTGGATGATGACTTCATATTGTTAAGATGACAATAATCCTTAAATCATTGTACAAATATGACAATTCCAGGCAAGATTCGGCCATTCCTCCTACCCCCTGGACTTACAAAATCATAAGATCTGTTGGAACAAACAGGTGAAAATGAGTAAGCTCTCCCTGAGAGATATGAGAAATGATAACTTATGAGGTGCTGGGTGGCATTCTGAGAGTGTTGTATGCTTTAATTCATGAACCCTCACAGCAGCCCTCTGCGGTGGATACTACTATTGTCCCCATTTTACAGAAGCAGAAGCCTAGTCCAGGTTCAAGTAAACAGTCACACAGCATGTAAGTGATAGGGCTGGGACATGAACCCAGTCAAACTGGTTCCAGAGCCCAAGCTCTCAACAACGAGACCTACTTTCTCCCAGTGAAAGGAGGGCTTGCCAGCTCAGGTATAAAATCATATTAGAAAGGTGCAATAATAAAATCTGTATTGTAGTAGCTTCACATGAGAGATCACTGGAACCAAAAAAGAAAGCTCAGAAACAGAAATGTACATCTAAAAATTTAGTATATGATAAAACAGGCTTTCAAATGAGCAGGGTAAAGGCTGCTTGCTTAATAAAGGATGCTTAAACAAATGGCTAACAAGTTGTAGAAGAATTAGATCCACACCTCACTCAATGTACCACAGAAGTACTAGAAAAAAATATGAGGAATATTTGTATAATCTCAGAGGTAGGGAAAGGACTTTCTTAGCATTATACCCAAGTTAGAAACCATAAGGGAAACAATATTTTCAATTACAGAAATGAAAAACATTTGGAGATAAAGTATTTACAAGTTATTACAGTTAATATTTATTATGTTTAACATATAACAAACTATAATTCATTAGAAAGATAAACACTCAAAATAGAAATACGGACCAAGGAAATTAAGAGGTGACTAACAAAGGAATAAAGTTGGTCAATAAAGATGTGGGAAAATGTGCAGTATATTAAAAAACAAAAACTTCAAACAACAGAGCTATCAAATTGGCAACAGCACCACATGGAAACTTGCAAAAGATGGAGAGAAGCTGGCAGGGCAGATGGAGACAAAGCAGCTAAGAGGTAGAAGGAAAAACAAGGAGTGGCTTCCAGAAGGAGGAAGGGCTGTCTGTTCTGAGATACAACTAGGTTTCTGTGTATGAGGAGGATGGAAAACGACCCATTGGCTTGGCCAGCATGGCCCAGTGGTTAAGCACTGACCTATGAACCAGGAAGTCATGGTTCAATTCTTGCTTAGGGCACATGCCGGGTTGCGGGCTCAATCTCTTGTGAGGGTGTTTAGGAGGCAGCCGATATATGGTTCTCATCAATGATGTTTCTATCTCTCTCTCCCCCTCTGCCTTCTTCTCTGAAATCAATAAAAATATACATTAAAAAAAAAGAAAAAAGAAAACAACCCATTGGATTTTTCCAACAAGAGGCTCATTGATGACCTCAGAGAGCGAGCAGTTTCCAGGGGTTGTGGACACTGAGGTCAAAATGGATGGGGTGAAAAGGGACTGGGAGGCAAAAAATGGACACAGCAAGGGAAGACAACCTGTCAAAGAAGTTTGGACGTGACAGAGAATCTCAGAGAATGGGCAAGATGTGAGTGTGAAGAAAGAACTTTACTTTTAAGATAAGAGAGACATGAGGAAAAATAAAACATTTTCTATTTGAGAAAGAGGAAGGGAGAGGGGAAGAGAGAGAGAGAGAGAGAAACACTGATTTGTTGTTCCACTTATTTATACATTCACTAGAGGCCCGGTGCATGAATCTGTGCACCAGTGGGGTGCCTTGGCCTGGCCTGCAGGATTAGGTCCCAGTTTGCGAGAGGGCGCAGAGCAGGCCAAGGGACCCCACTGGTGCACAATTGGGCCTGGGGAGGGACACAGGAGGTTGGCCAGCCAGGGAGGGATCCTGGGAAGGCTCTAGGGTGTATGCGGCCCGTCTCACTTGGTCCTGATTGGCCTGACTCCAGCAGTGAGCTCACCTACCAGTTGGAGTGTCTGCCCCCTGGTGGTCAGTGCACTTCATAGCAACTGGTCAACTGTCTGCACCCTGATGGTCAGTGCACTTCACAGCAAGCAGTTGAGTGGCCTCAGCATATTATTAGCATATTACGCTTTGATTGGTTGAATGGACAACTGGACACTTAGTATACTAGGCTTTTATTACAAAGGATTGGTTGCTTCCTGCATGTGCCCTGAATGGAAATTAAACCTGCAACCTGGTGCATTGGGACCAACTGAGTTACCCAGGCCAGACCTGAGAAAATGTAAATGCTGATGAGAAGAGCTTGGCAGAAGGGGAGAGGCTGAAGAAACAGGAGGAGGATGAATTACACAAGGCATAAGGTTCCAAGCATGTGGGAGGTGAGGGAGGATCTATAGCAACATTTTTGAAACAGTGGGTTGCAGGCCACTGTTAGTGGGCGGTCATGAAAGAGATGTGGTGGGTCATGAACTGGATGCTAAAAGAAGAAAAAAAAAAGGAAAAGGAAGAGAATGGAAAATATTTGAGTGCATCACAGGGGGTAAAAGGTAAGTGCTCTTTGTGGATATGTTTCAATTATGTGCCAGTGTGTACTGTGCTGCACTTCCTACTGTGAATTAAAGGTGTTTGAAGGTCCCTGCTCTACAGCCTAAGTGGCATGCACAGTCTATAGGGAGGTTGGTTTTTGATGGGAGAGAAGCGAATCTGTTATAAAAGATGGAGAGGTGAGAGGAAGGAAGAAGGAAGGAAGACGGGGATGATCTGCAAGCTGTGCCTTTGATATCTGGAAGTGGAAGATGCTTTCTGGGAGGTGGGAGACAAGGTCATTTTCCGGTGCAAGGTGGGGAGAGGGAGCTGTTCATGGGCTGGAGAGTGGAGAATGCTCGGGATAGCTTCCGCGGAGAAGAGAGAACGGACTGCCTTGAGAAGCACAGACGGGCTGCGTGGCCCTGCTGCAGGCTTGATCGAGATTGGTGCCACGGATTTGTAGCAGCACCAGTTTGACTGCTTGGGTGATTTTCTCCAGCAGTGCTCACTCAAGCAGGAGAGGCTCCATCAGATTACCCTGCTTCATTGGGTCTCTCTGGACAAGTAAACTGAGGCAGCTCTGCTTATTACTGTATAGCTGCGCTGGAAGCAGAGGCCTCACAAACCACCCTTGAATTTCTTGCGCCTCTTTCTGCTCAGAAGCTCAGTGTACGTTAGTTTTCACCTGCGTTGTCTTAACGTCATCTCTGGCACTAGAGCTGCTGGAAGGCATTATTTAACTTCATTGGGCCCACGGAGGCTGTGCGTGGTTCTTAATTCTTAAGGTCACATGCTTGAGGGGTGAGAGTGATCATCAGGCAGGGCTCATCCTTATCACAAACTGGTTTAAGACTCGGTTCTCTTGAGGAGGACACGGAGGATGCCTTCTAGAAACTCAGACACATTCCAAAAGGAGCCTCCGGGATAGATGGACAATGCTGGCCATGCATTCCTAAGTACACAGTATATCTTCCTATTGGGTTACGAAGCCGTGGATTGTGCTCAAGTTTTTGTATTCCTTTCTTTATGGGGGAGGGGGTGTGGTCCGATCCCCAGCACCCAGGCAGGCACGATTTGGGGGCTGCTGTCCTGAGCTAAATTAGCAGGGCACTCATCAGAGCTGATCCCCCCCACATTCCTGATACTTTCATTCTGTGCCCCAGAGATCTGTCTGTCTTTTCCAGCTGCCTCTTCACAGTCCTCTGAAAGCTTTCCTCTACCTGACGTTCACATTCAGGACATGAAAGGATCTACAGGGGGTCCAAAAAATGTATATACACTTTAACAGCTGATAGCTCCACTCTGAAAATGAAATGGACTTTAATAAACACTGCCTTTATAATGACTCAAAGTGTGTGTCTACATTTTTGGGGACACCCTCTATTTCGGGATCATCTTTGCACACTGCATGCTCCCTCGAGTACCCCATCCCACACACAACCCCTAAAGTGTGCCTCCAGGACAGACCTGTTTTCCGGGCTCCAGACCTATATATCCAATGGTCTTTGAAACATCTCACCTGGTTCGATGATTAATGGAGTCCCTGCTGTATGCCAGTCACAGCTCTATGCATGCGTTGACAACCAACCAGAAGATAACCAAGTCCTCAGCCCTCAGGAAGTTTATGTTCTAACAGGTGGCAAAGAACATAAGACAGGGCAGAGGGGAAAAAGTGAACGGAGTGGGGTGGCCTCCTGTCAATAAGGGGGTCAGCATGGCCTGTCTGAGGAGGTGGCCTGGCAGAAGCCAGCTAACCTAAGGGAAGATCGCTCCAGGTGGAGGGGATTGTAAGTGCAAAGTCCTGAGGAGGAGATGGGCTTGGTGTATGTGAAGGGTGGAGGGGAGGCTGATGTGACATAGCAAGATGAACCACAGCCAGGCAAAGGGATGAGTTGGAGAGGGCAGTGAAAGTCAGAGTGTGGATTTTATCAGAGCAATTAAGGTAAGTACATCCAAAACTGAACTCTAGTCTTCTTCCCCCAACCTGGTTCTCTTAGATTCTAGGATCTGGAACGTTCCCTGACATCAGCCAATAATTCAGACCTACTAGCCCTGAATTATGGGCTTTCTCTCTGCCCTCTTCTCGCTTCCCAACTCCTCCTCCTGTACGCAACTGCCTCTCAAGGAAACACTAGTAGCCCAGACCCTCCTGCACATTCTGGACTCTGTAAAACTGATGGACATCTCTCCAGGGTGCTCCCATTAGCACCTCAAATGCTTGTCCCAAATTGAATGCTTTATCTATGTTCCTAGGCTTCCTTCATTCCTTACCTCCATGCATGACAATACCCAGTTGCCTAAGCAAAATACATCTGCTCCTTCTCCCTCACTCCCATATTCTATCAGTTGCACACATCTGTTGATTCTATCTTGCCAGTATCTCTTAGACTTGTCACACCCCCCTCACGCCCCTCTTAGGCTGAGGGCCTCTTCCCACTGCAGCTGTCTACCTGACTTCTCTGCTATAAACCTCACTTTTTTTGAATCCATCCTCCATGTTGGCCCCAGAGTGAATTTTATAAATCACACATTTTCATGATATTACATCCTTGCTTGGAACTCTAAATTTAAAGACTCCCAATCGCACAGAGGGTAAAACCCAGACTCCTCAGAAGGGCTCAAAGACCTAAGGCACTTGCCTATCTCTTTAATCTTTATTTTCCACTCCCTGACTGACCCCTACATCCAGCCGCATTAAAGTATGTAAAACCCTAAAATGTGCAAGGGAAACCCCATGTCTTAGTGAGACTATTTTCTCTTTCTAGAATGTTCTCTTCTCGTGGAATGAAAAACAGCACTTAGTGGCTGCTCACCATGATCAGAAAAAGTATGTTTAGCTCTGGCCAGTTGTTCAGTGGTTAGAGCACTGGCCTGCAGACCAAAGGGTCACGGGTTTGATTCCCAGTCAAGGGAACATATCTCAGTTGCAGGTTCCCCAGTCCCGGTCGGGGTGCGTGCGGGAGGCAACCAATTGATGTGTCTCTCTCACGTCGATGTTTCTTTCTCTCCTCCCCTCCTTCCTCTATTCCACTCTCTCTGAAAATTAATGGAAAAAGTATCCTCGGGTGAGAATTAAAAAAAAAAAAAAGATGTTTAGATTTCTTTCCATGGAATCTACAATGATCCAGGGGAGTTTACAGTTAACTGGAGAGAGCTGCCTTCAAGACCATAGTGGAGCCTTACCTGACTTCCAGAGTGAATGGGAGTTAACTGGTGGCCTCGGGCAGCAACCTGCTTCCTGAGCCCATCGCCTGAGCCTCCCAGAAGACCGCCCTTGTACAAAGGGTCTGGAGGAAGAGCCTAGAGTCCCAGAAAGGGCAGCCCAAGGCTCTCCCAGAAAGCCAAGCTTAGAAAAGGTGAGCAGTAGCTCCCCTAGGAACCATGGAGGCCAACGCACCACAGCAGTCAGCGCTGCTTTGACCAAGTGAGATGACAAATTTGCCTGGAGGCTCACGGAGTGGGGGCAGGTACTGGCAGTGCAGCAGGCAGAAGCTCCTGAGCCAGAAGCTGTGTAAACAGATCCTGACAGCTTCTGAGTCAGACCCTGCGGAGCGCAGTGGAGAAGGCAGGGTCTGCGTCGGGACCCCGAGAACACACCTCACATGCACATAAGTTTGAAAATTTTACAGAGTAAAGACCTGTTCATTCTGATCCCAAAGGCAAAAGCTGAAGCGAGCATGTCAGATACATCCCATTCCCCCATAAACAGCTCACAGCCTGGTTTAGACCCTAAGGCTTTGTCAGTTGACCCACCAGGGTAGCTAGCTGTGGTCCTAGGATGCACTGGACCAGGACTCCTAGCTGTAGGAACATGGCCTTTGGAATGGGTCCTGTGCTCAACTGTGTTTACAGCTTAGTTCTGGACAGATCCCTTGGCTGGTATGGCTGAAATTTTGCTCATGTATGATCTTTCAAGAATCTAAGAATCTTCCAGTTGGAATAAATCTTTCTTCCTCTCTATTCTGATAGCATTTTGTGGTCACATTTATTACTGCAAAAAGTCCGAGACTGCTCTGTAATAAAAGTATGTGCTTGTCACACTCACTAGACCAGACTCTGAGCTCTTGGAGGGCAAGAACCCTGTAAGAATCATGTTTGTTGCTCTCCCAGTACCGGGCACAAGGCCAGGTGCACAGCAGTCCCCGTCCCCAACTGTCGCATTCAAATGAAATGAAAGGCGGGCAATCACAACACCAGTTACGAAGTCAGAGTCCAGGACCTTGTGCCCCATTCCCCTCCAGTTATCAACATGACGGCCAATGTTCCTTGGACTCCAGGAGGCGACCACCACCATAACAACTGTGTTAGGGCAGCCCCAGCCTCCTCGCGATAACGTATCACTGCGGGCATCACTGCCCCACGCCTCAAGGGGCTGCCTGCTTGTCAGGGAAGGAACCCCTCAGGAATGACCCCCCCAAGCAACTGGCACACGGTATGTTCCATATTAGAGGTTCACAAACGTCGCCCAAGGTCACCTAGGAAGAGTTTAGAATTACAATTCCTGGCCCTCATCTGAGAGTTGCTGAATCAGAATTCCTGGCGATGAGGCCAGAATTCTGTATTTTGAAAAATAAATATCTTTTTATTGATTTCAAAAAGAAAGGGAGAAGGAGAGAGAGGTAGAAACATCAAGGATGAGAGAGAACCATTGATCAGCTGCCTCCTGTACACCTCAACTGAGGATAGAGCCTACAAGCCCCACACTTGGGATGGAGCCCACAACGTGGGCGTGTGCCCTGACTGGGAATCTAACTATGACTGGCCAGGCCAGAATTCTGTATTTTAAAAAGCCAATAAACTAAACTAAACTAAACTAAACTAAACTAAACTAAACTAAAAAGCCCATGAATGATTCCAATGATTAGCTGGGTTTGGGTCCATTTTAGACTGGACATGACCACCAAAGATGTCTGTTTCCCCTGTGACATTCCTGCCTGTGCAAACATAAAGATAACAACCGATGTATGGGGCCCACACTGGCCTGGGAGGCTCTACTTCCTTGGTTGCGCTGGTGCCTCCGCTGCGAGCCGTCGCTTTAGCCAGTGTTTGCCTGATGGGCCTTGCCCAGACACACTGAAGACCTTCATTCCATGGCTCACTTCTTACAACCAGGGCCTGAGTCAAGCGCAATTAAGCCTGATAGTCATGGGGAAGTCCCATCCCCTCAGACCAGCGTGGTGGGGGGGGTGTGGCTCTGTAGAGTCAGCATCCGGTGGGCTTCTGAGGAGCCCAACACACCCGTAGGCCCACACAATTTCAGGACCCGCCCTGTCTGCCACTCTGCCCTACAACGTGTGTCCCAGCTTCATCTTGGTTTCCTCTCCATTCCTGGCTGTGAGGGAAGCTCTTTCTGAAACTGCAGTTTCTGGCTGTGCAGGGACCCTGGATTCCATGAGATGAGGGCCAAATCCAAGCCAGGAGCCGCCTTCCCCACAGGTATCTGCCTATCTAAACTAATAAAAGCGAAATATTAAAATTAACCGTTTCTCCGAGACGGGGTAAGCCACGCCCACCAGCCAATCAGAGCGGCTGTATGCAAATTAGCCCAGCCAACATGGCGGCCGCCACTCACGGACCTGAGTAAACAGCCCTTTCCATTGTGGCAGGAGGGAAAGTGAAGCTGCGCCCCTCAGCTCAGCTCCGATTAAACTGCCTCTAGCGAAACACAGCTTTTTGAAACATTGTAACAATCATAGAATCCTCCAGAGCTGAAGGAAAGAGCAGCTCCGGCCTAACCAGTAAAAGTAACAATTGTTTCATTATAGACGTTGCGAGGTGAAGCAGAGGAGGCTTCGTTAGTAGTTAGAAGGCCGCCTTAAAGGAACAGTGTATCAATTACCCCAGGCCTTCAAGGAACAGTATCAATTATAGGAGAAAAAACTCCAGAACCTGTGTCCAGCCGGCCTTGCTGGGACATTGGCTCAATGGGAGCTGTGGGCAGCCTTAAAGCCCCTCACCCAGGCTGGTCAGGCATGCCAGCAGGTGGACATCCCCCCGAGGGGTCCCAGACTGCGAGAGGGCACAGGCCGGGCTGAGGGACCTCCCGAGTGCACAGAGCGGCTGCAGGGCGGGACAGCGCAGGACCCAGGACCCGTGATGGGAAACAGGCGGCAGGGTTGGAGGGCACTGGGAAGCGAGTAAGAGGCAGCGGGGGGGGGTCTCGGCCTGCTTGGTGGCTGCCCAGGCCCTTTGCGGGCCATCGTGGAGCGGGAAAGCAAGGCTGCAGGGGCCGGGGTCCTGCTTGGCAGCTCCCCAGACCCCTTGGCGGCACCGGGAAGTGGGAAAGGAAGGCAGCAGGGGACGGGTGAGTGGGAAAGAGTTGGCGGCCTGCTTGGCAGCTTCCCAGGTCTTTTCCGAGGA
>PVJC01012213.1:0-40031 GCA_004026665.1 Murina feae | reverse complement strand
TGGTTTGGCTCAGTGGACAGAGTGTCGGCCTGCGGACTGAAAGGTCCTAGGTTTGATTCTCATCAAGGGCATGTACCTTGGTTGTGGGCACATCCCCAGAAGGGCATGTGCAGGAGGCAGCTGATCGATGTTTCTCTCTCATCGATGTTTCTAACTCTCTATTCCTCTCCCTTCCTTTCTGTAAAAAATCAATAAAATATATTTTAAAAAATGGGTTGTCTGAAGGGAAACCAGTGTTAAAAGAGCCCAAGTGTCTGCAATTTTTATGTTTAATTTATTGATGAATCTTTAATTCAGTTTGCATCCTTATAAGTTAGGAGGAAATTCAAATTTTATTGTGAAGTCTTGCTGAAAAGTCTCTAAAACACTTCAGTGAGTCCCTGAAAATTAAGGGGTATTTGTCCCTTCTACTGTTAACCTGAGTACAATGCTGGAAGTAACATTTCTCAATGGAACATAGTCATAATGTAAAGACTACCAGGAAAGTGAATTCAACCCTGAACAAGCATTTGCCATCACAGGTACAGAAGCCTTGTCCCGCCACTGCTCCCTCCGGAATGATGCAAGTGAGGTTGTGAGGGCAGAGGGCACATCCCACCCCAGGTTTCCCGCGGCGAAGAAGAAGGCCTGGATGTAGCATTCGATGCATACAGACTGAAGCGCACACCACACAGGTAGGTGTGTCTGTCTGGGTTAACGTGGTGAGGCTAACCTGTTGTATTTTACCTTCTTTCCAGGGGGCTTCACTGGCCAGAAAGGTTTACTAATTTCTTCAAGAAGGTAGGAAATGATAACAGGGATCTCAAGCATTCCTATGCCCTCATCTGGGTATGGAAGCCCATCCTGGTGAAAACAGTCTGCTTGCCAGGGACACACGTTCTGAAAGAGTGCACACTGAGGTTTTAATGCGGACAGCTCTGGAACGCCATCTCAATTCATACTGCTCCCTTCCTTAGAGGCGGCTACCGAACAAGCAATGCTTGAAGGCATGTAAGGGGGGCACACTGCATTTTCACCCCTCTGTAGGCTGCAACTTCCGAAAGCAACAGCGGCCCTAGGTGCTAGCTCACTGAGAATACACTGGCTAGTCAGACCTCACAGTGAGATTTGCTGTAGGTGGGCTTCTTGTCTACCCAAGCAAATACTTTCAGAAATCTGACTTTGTATTGAAGTGGGAGCATAGCCAAGGCTAGACCGCTCTACCACCATGTCCTTAGGTGAGAATGAAGTCTAGCACACAGACATCCCAAGGAGTGCATTGGCCTCTTTTATTCACAGCAGAATTCTATAGAGGTAACAAAAGAAACTATTAAATAAAATTTTCTTTATTTTTTTTTACAATGGCTTTATGTTGACTAAAATTTAGTTAGATCCCTTAGAAAAATAAAAAATAATAATAATTTAAAATTGAAAATGATAAACTTACAAAGCATTTCTTCCCACAGGAAGAGGTTAACCAAGGAACTGACATGCATATACATGCATGACCCATGGACACAGGCCATAGTGCTGTAGGACTGGAGGTAGTGGGTGCAGGGTGGAAGGGTCAAAGAGGGAGGAAGCGGGACATCTGTGATACTCTGAACAATAAATATAAATTTTTTAAAAAAGAAAGCAAAAAAACTGATTAAAATTATCTTTTTATTGAGTGTTATCACAGTGCAGACACAGCTTTTTAGATATCTAAACTAATAAAATCATAATATTAAAATTAACCATCTTTTCAGGATGGGTAAGCCACGCCCACCAGCCAATCAGAGCGGCTGTATGCAAATTAGTCCAGCCAAGATGGCAGAGGCCGCAGCCCAGGAGAAGCCTCGTAATGCACAGGCCACAACCACTGGGGGAGGAGCAGGGCGCTGGCAATGGAGGCCTGAAATAGATCCCGTTGCAGATTACAGAGGGCAAGGAAGCCTGGGGGGCGGAGGGACCGAGCCAGCTCCGCCCCCGAGGCTGAGGCCTGGAAATCGGTGCAATCGGGGCACACAGCACACGCGGAGGTGTGGCCTCCATGTGTGCTGTGTGCCCCAATGGATTCCAGGGTCCCAAACTGTGAGAGGGCACAGGCTGGGATGAGGGACCCCTCCACCCCCGTCGAGTGCACAGATGTTTGTGCGCCGGGCCCCCAGTAGTCTATATAAAAGAGAGCTGAGAATAATTAGAATTATTAAGGTCAAATTAGCAATACAAAAAACCCTATGTTTTAATTTGGTATCTATGTCAAATTTGGGTTTTTGAATATTATAAAGATTTCATAAGCAACAAATTTTGTCATATCTTTTAAATTTTGCAAACTGATAAAACATTTTAATTAACATTTTTATAACAATATCATTGTTAAGCATAAAAACTTCATGTTAGCCACTGTGGGTCATGGTTGAGTGTCAACACATGAACCAGGAGCTCACTGTTCAATTCCCAGTCAGGGCACATGCCCAGGTTGCAGGCTCCATCCCAGTTGCGGGGGAGGAGGAGCATGCAGGAGGCAGCTGATCAATGATTCTCTCTTCCTCTCTGAAATCAATAAAAAAATATTTTTAAAAAAAGAAAAGAAAAAAAATGATCTCTTTTAAAAAGATAAACACAAACAAAAAGCTTCATGTTTTACAAGTGATATAAGCAAACTATGAAATGGGAAAATTTTTAAGTCAAATTTTTATGTCATTGTAACCATCATTTTAAAGTTAAGTTTGCGAAAGAAAAGTGGGGGAAAAGTAAATGCTAAGTTATTCAATGAATTTGTATCAAGTATCACTATGGAAACCATTATTTTCTGTGTTCCTTTAAGCAGCTAGCAAAAGGCACTATGTCCCCACACGGACATCTTCTGAGCACTCAGCTGTGTGCTGTGAGTTTACACTGCAGGGTGTGATAGTCCGCAGGCCTTTCCCTTTTAACTTATGGCTCTCAACTCTCTCCACTTCTGCAATAGCTTCCATCAATGCGTGGAGTCCTCAAGCCGTCCTCTGATGGTATTTAGAAGTCCTATGTGGATTGAAATGTTACTCCAGTTCCAGAAAAGGGATTGGCAGTAAGTCAGATTCAGTTCAATAGTGGTTCTGTAATTGTGTTTGTTGGTTAAAGGATACCAAAGCAGCTCTGTTTTATGACAATTTCACTACCTTTAAAGCTACTATAAATTTAGAGTATAATCTATATATTTAAAGGGCTAAGTGACCAACCGTACATCCATCTGACTGACCTACAGGCTGGTACATATGACTTGCGCATGCACGATACATGTAAAGTTCTAACTGGTGCCAATCACACGTGTGTTTTGATCTGTCATTCAGGAATGGCATGTCATAAAATTGAAAGTAGGTGCAATTATCATGCAACTGAGAAATCTTAATAGTAAATGGTGTCGTTGTAATGGTACTAGATTTATTGTCAAAAGATTGCAACCTAACATAATACAAGCTGAAATATCAACAGGATCTGCAGAAGGAGAGGTTCTAATTGCAAGAATGGATTTGTCCCCGTCTGACACTGACCTCCTATTTAAATTAATTTGAAGACATTTTTCCATGATGCCAGCATTTGTGATGACTATTCATGAATCACAAGGACAAACTCTACACAGAGTAGAAATATTCCCATCTGAACCCGTTTTCACACATGGTCAGTTATACGTTGCTTTCTCTTGAGTTCAAAGAACATGTGATATTAAAGTTGTAAATACATCATAAGGGAAATTGATCAAGCACTCTCAAAGTGTTTTTACTCTTAGTGTGGTATACAGGGAGATATTAGAATAAGTTTAATCCATTTATCAGTTATTGTTTGTATCAATGTTGTTTTTATATCATGGTTTTGCTGTTTTTATACCCTGTCTTTGTTGTTATATCATGTTGTTATTGTTTATTAATAAATTTATAGATTATTTTCATATACATTTTACTAATTTTCTTTCATGTCTGACACTTCTATTATAGAGAAAGGGCGAATAGCAATATTAAAGTATTTTTTCTAGTTAGTTTCCTTTCAATGTGCACAAATCCACGCACCAGGCCATTAGTTTCAATATAAATTCATGCAAGTTTCTTAACATTTGTTTCCTGGCCATTCAGTGCTTTCTTTCTGGAGAAAATATTTACTGACGTAAAGACCTGGAAGTGCACAGCAAGCTCTGATGCTTGCTCATGATGTGGGTATTCATCAGATGTGCCAGCTTGACGAGGGGGAATGAGAAGAAGGAAAAGTATAGCTGTGAGGAGACCAACAGGGAAAGAGCAATTGAATGGGCAGAACGGATTAACCTCAGGAACACGCGCAGTTTGGCACTGACGCCGAGATGGGTCCTAGTCGTTGGGAGGATTGCCTTCGTCGTTTATGCTTGTCCTTCAGCCTGTAAGTCAGGAACCAGGTCACGGTGCAGGCTGGTGGCCAACCCGGCCCCTGAGCAGCCGGCTGCTGGCTTGTGGCGGGAAAGGGCTCCAGGCACAGCCACCGCTCACCTGTACTTTCCCTGAGAGGGAGTGTCACTTCTTATTCCTGTAGTCCGAGAACCCAGTTTTTAAGGTTTGTTTTAAAAATCAGGAAGATCTATTTATCTATAAAGTTAGAATACTTATTTTGCAGTATTTGTCAGTCTTGTGAGTTGTAGTTTACTCAAAATTTCTCATTTACTTGATGAGTCATAGCCTGCTGACAAGTGGGAGAAGCTTAATTGGGCCGCAGTGTGAAGATGAGCGGAAATGAGGAGTCTGTTGGTCACAAAAGACACTGGGCAGACTTAGCCACTGGGCTAAGGACGGAGACAGGCTGACTCACAAGGGCAATAATTCAAAGGAGCCAGTTATTATGAAGTTAAAACTAAGCCAAGTGCATTAAGCCTTCTTTTTAAGTTGTGCATTTCAAATAAATATATTGGTTGATTGGTCTGATTCCCCACCACCCCCTGTTGCAACCAGTGTTTAGTTCGACAAATTGAAACAAAACATTTTGTTTACTAAACTTGGAGCTTTATTAGACTTTTTGACGATTTTGTGAGGTCTGTTTTACCATTCAAATACCTTAACTTTGTTCTCTTTTAACAATGAATCATCTCATCTTTAACTGATAAAAAACTTAGGTTTGTAAAAGAACTACTGACACCTTTGAAAAACCAATAAATTAATGCTCCAAGAAAGCAAAAAACCAATTCCATATTTTTCTGGAGATTTGGTATGGTTTTGGAGAAATATAATCTACAATAATAAAAGAGTAATATGCAAACTAACCCTCATTCCATTACACCTAAGCCACACCCACCAGCCAATTAGAGCGATATGTAAATTAACCCAGCTAAGATGGTGGCCAGCAGCCACAGAACTAGAGCAAACAGGAGGCCAGTGACAGAGGAAACTGCCTGCCTAGGCCAGCTGTGGCCTCTGCTCAAGGCAACAAAGTTTCAATTATAGAAGCCACACAGCTGAAGTAAATAGGAGGCTTCGTTGCCTGCCTAGGCAGACTGTTGGCCTCCACTCAAGGCAATCAAGTTTCAATTATAGAAGATAAATAAACCCCCAGAAACCTGCTTCCAGCCAGCCTCTCTGGAACCTTGGGTCAATGGGAGCTGTAGCCAGCCTGCAAACAGCCCTTAGCCCCTCACCCAAGCTGGCCAGGTACCCCAGTAGGAACCCGAACCCTTAAGAGGCTGTGGCCAGCATGAAAACTGCCCTCAGCCACTCACCAGTAGGACCTCGAACCCTGAAGGAGATGTGGGAAGCCTGAAAACGGCTCTCAACCCCTCACCCAGGCTGGCCACACCCCCATGGGGTGAGGGTCCCCACTGGGGGGCTTGGCCAGTCGCAAACAGCCATCAGACCCTCACCCAGGCTGGTCAGGCATGCCAGCAGGTGGACATCCCCAAGGAGTCCCAGACTGCGAGAGGGCACAGTCCGGGCTGAGGGACACCCCCTCGCCCGAGTGCACAAATTTTTGTGCACCGGGCCCCTAGTCTACAATAATAAAAGAATAATATGCTAATTAGACCAAGCATCCTTCCAGATGACCTTCTGGATGAAGCCAGGGCTGTGAGGGAAGCCTAGGTCCTGGGTACCAGAGGGAAGCCAGTGCTGGCAGCCAGGGGAAGGAAGGCCTACTCTTGCATGAATTTTGTGCATTGAGCCACTAGTAAATAAATAACATATTAGAAAGAAAGCTGCAGAACTGACTCTGGAAATGCAGGAGCATAGCCTAAACATCAATTAGGTAAGCTCTGCCATTCTAGGTTTTAAACTATATGATTTTTATTATAAGACTAGAGGCTGGATGCATGAAATTTGTGCATAGGTAGGGTCCCTAGGCCTGGCTGGCTATCAGGGCTGATCTATGGGGCAACTGGCAGGGTGATCTGGGCCCCCGATTGCACCCACCTTGGCTAGTCTGGCACCGCCTGCTCACTGGCTCTGCCCCCCTCCACTGCCACCAATTGAGGCCTGCGGTGTGGGGGAAACTCCTGTGTTGAGCGTCTGCTCCCTGGTGGGCATTATGCATTATAGTGACTGGTCATTCTGCTAGTAGTTCCACTGTTTGGTCAATTTGCATATTAGGGTTTTATATAGATAGATTTAAAGGTATCTCACACATAATTCATAATTCATTTTTATTTTAATTCTCACCTGAGGATGTTTTTTACTAATTTTTAGGGAGAGAGAGAGAGAGAGAGAGGACATCAATGTGAGAGAAACATCAATTAGTTGCCTCTGGTTCTCACCCAAACCAGGGGTCAAACCCTCAACCCAAGTATGTGCCCTGACTGGGAATCAAACCAAAAACCAACTGAGCCAACGGCCTGGGCTTGCACATAGTTCTTAAAAAATGCATTGAACTCTTTAAATGATATATCTTATTTTTGAAATTTGAGATAATTGTCATCAAAATTTTATTAAATTGGTTATATATAGATAATTCAGAAGTGAAGTTCCTTAAGTATATTAGGAATACCAAAAATTCTTAGGTAAGAAGGCAAATGTACTTTGCAAGATAATTCACTTTGGAGTTTACTTGTATTATTTTTATATTTCAATAAATTACTCATTGTGAGATCAGCAAAGTGCCCAGATGGAATCATGTTTGAACAATGTTGAGTATGGAACACAGTACATTTTTCCAGTGGACTCCAGTTATGGAAAACACTTGCACTGTGTGAATTTGGTGTCACCCACTATGCAGTTAGTTATATTGTGTTCAATAGGCCTTAATCTTTCACATTTCTTACCTGTGGTTGAGATGTTCCACTTGTTATTAACTACAGTATGACACGCTTGTATTTAAGGTTATAAACCATAAGAAGATATTTAAAATATTTTATATTATGCATCCCAAAATATACAGCTTTACTTAGATGTTATCTCATTTAAATTTAACAATATATAATGTAAATATAAAAAACATGCCAAATATATCTAAAACAAATGTTTTTATTTGAATATTTTTCAAAAATTAAAAGCCATTATTTGAAAATAGTCAAATATTAAATGTCATGGAATTAAAAATGCTTTCATCTTTTTAAATTCACATTCCTGTTTGAGAAAAGGAAAATATATAGTGTCCAAATAACTTATCAAGGCTGAGTGAATACAGCAAATATTTGGGTAAAGATCATTCATTATCTTTATGCTAGAGGCTCAGTGCATGAATTTGTGAACAGGTGGGGTTCAGCTGGCCCACCCTGATTGGGGCCAGGCTGGCTGGAGGGAGGGGATGCTGGAGGTTAGCCAGCTGTCCCACCCCAGATTGGGTGGGGCGGGAGGGCTGAAAAGGGCAGGACTGGCCAAGGGGAGGGGCTGTGGGAGGTTGGCCAGTCGGCCCTGCCCCCAATCAGGATGGAGGGGCCAATCAGGGGCCAGGCAGCTGGGAAGAACAGGCCATTGCAGGTTAGCCAGCTAGTCTAGCCTCTTATTCGGCCAGTTGGCTGGCCTCAGTGCATGTCATAGTGACCGGTCATTCCAGTCATTCTGGTTGTTTTGGTCACTTGCCTTTTTATATATAAAAATGTTATCTTTAATATGAAAATTCTGACCATTAGTATATTTGGGAACATGATGATGATAAACTGTAATTTGAATTTTTTATAGTAATATTTGAAACTAAAGTATTAAATTAAAAATTTTAAATTGGATACGAATGGGAGATTGCAGTGTTCATAATTATGATTTTAAAAGATTTCCTTCAATTTAAATATGAAAACCTATGTCAGTGATATGTACAATAGAACCAAAATAGAAGACAAGATATAGGATTTTTAAAAAATACTAGTATGTTTTTATTTATTTCGGAGAGGAAAGAAGAGGGGGAGAGAGAGAGAGAAACATCAATGATGAGAGAGAATCATTGATCAGATGCCTCCTATACACCATCCACTGGGGATCGAGACTAAAACTCAGCATGTACCCTGACCTGCATCAAACCATGACCTTATGGTTCACAGGTCTATGCTCAGCCATGAGCCATGCCAGCTGGGCCAGGATTTTACCAAGTTGGAAAATGCACCAAGTCTGTATACCAAAATGCCTGTGGCACCTCTCTCATCTTTAACCCTTAATCACTGCCAGAGCACATTCTATTGAGTCTAATTTCTATCTCAAGTAAAAGAGCATTCTGAAAGAATAAATTATTGATTGAGAGGTTTCCTACTCAAGTTTGGTCTAGAAATTGAATAATATATTCATTTCATTCTTACTTTTTCCAAATCAGGATTATTTCTGGATCTTACTCATCCACAGATAGTCAACTATCTGCTGCCCTCACAGTTGTGCGGACCATGCCCAGACACTTGATTCGATGAACATAAGTCAATGTGAAACTCCTAGACTGTATATTACTATAGACACGTTTATTGGGATAGAATTTTTATGATCTCATAATATCCTGAGAATCTAACCATAAACTATTAACAAGAGAGTAGCACTGTTAATAATGAGCATCCCAGAAGTTATTTTCAGAAAGTTTTTGACCTGAGAATGAAATATTTAAGATGAGTTTGAGGTAACAAACATATACCCTTAATCTGCTAAAATACCTGGAAAGAACATCAGGTTAATGTATTAACCTGATTTTAACCTGATATATCATTTGAGTTGCGTCAAGAATTTTGTAAAGTCTGAAAGCTTTTAAATATTGCTACCTTTGTATTATATTATAAACTACTCATTCTCATCCCCCTTTTGAATGCTTTAAACTATTCTTGATATCCTGCCATCATTCTAGGACAGTTTGATTTTTTAAGAATAGTTTTAGAGAGAAAAATTTTAAATGTATTTTACTTAATTCAGGTCACTTGTTTTAAAAGGTTTTTAAAGAACAAACTTTTGTTAGTTTTTAGGTAGTATTTTTCGCAAGCATTGTCCACATCAGCTGAATGTGTTGTCACAGAAGTATCACATGGTATCGCAACCTTAATGAAAGTGATTTAATTAGCTTGTCAGGCTTGATCAGCTGCTGAGTGACTAGATAAGCCCCATTTCATTGGCTGTTGTTTTTTGTTGTTGTTTTCTTTTCATTTTGCTGTTGGTCCTGGCTTCCTGGATGACACTTCTCTCTACAGCACGCTTTACTGACCTATCACCAAGGAACCACTGCCAGCGCCTTTCCTCCCGTAATAGGACTGCTTCCTGGATGCTGTACCCATGCACATGCCCTCGCCAAATAACAGGGACTTGCGAGATTTGTGTAGCAACGTATTACTTTAAACCATATGAAATCGTCAGTATTTGTTTTGACTTTACAGAATATATAATTTGGGGTCTATCTAAGTACTTATTTATCTTCAGTTTTGTTTTTGATTGAGTAAGAGGAAAAACATCTTGCTCTGATCTGCCAGTGGTCAAAGCAGCCTCCTAATGCCTGGAGTCTGGCCACCCAGAGAAACACCAGTATTTCAGGTTGCTGGTCGGTAGGGCTTGGAAGGGGTTAGGTGGACACTTGAGATATTGACAAAATAATAAAATTAAAGCCTAAACACAGTGTATGGGTTTCTTTGCTTAATTTAAAGACATGTAAATTATTCACAGATCTACCACTCTTCTGAAAAACTTTGCTTCCACATGTCTAACTCCAACACTTGTTTATTTGCAGCAGACTAGTATACTGCCGATGTTTCCTTCCTTATATTTCTACATATGTATGCTCATACACACACACGTGTTTCATGGCAATAGATAATGAGAAAAATGTGTTTCATGAGCTCACTGGTCAATATTGAAAAGGACTTCCGAAGCTGATAACACTACCAAATGTAATGAGTCCTGGGAGAGAGGCGTAGAAGCCGGAGGAGAGGAGAGACTGGGAGCACCCTCTCCGTTCTAATGGCACACTGGGACCTGGCGAGACTCTGGGGGCCTCCTAAGGACTTTCCTAGGCCTTTCTCCACCTCTTTTGGTAGCTCTCCTAAGCCAACTTTGTTGAAATGCCCACATGTTAGTTTTCCATTACTGCTGTAAAAATTTACCACAAACCTAGCAGCTTAAAACAGCTCAAGTCTATTCTCTTGCAGTTCTATGGGTTAGAAGTCTAAAATGTTCTCACTGGGCTGATATGGAGGACGTGGCAGAGCTGGTTCCCTCTGGAAGATTTAGAGGAGAATCCATTCTCTGGCTTTTCCAGCTTTCCCATATCCATTGGCTTGTGCCCCCTTTCTCTGCATCAAAACCTTCAGTCCAGCGTCTTCAGATCATTCTTTAAAAAATATATATATTTTATTGATTTTTTACAGAGAGGAAAGGAGAGGGATAGAGAGTTAGAAACATCGATGAGAGAGAAACATCGATCAGCTGCCTCCTGCACACCTCCTACTAGAGATGTGCCTGCAACCAAGGTACATGCCCTCGACCGTAATCGAACCTGGGATTCTTCAGTCCATAGGCCGATGCTCTATCCACTGAGCAAAACCAGTTAAGGCTGTTTCCTGTTTTATTTTCTCTTACAACATTCACCAGAAACCCTCATTAGCCTCGTTTACCTTCAAGACCTGTCTCAGCCCCTACAATGCTCACCCCAGGAGGGCAGACATGGCTGTGTCTTCCTCCAATGCTTTGAGCAGCATGTGCTCACTGAACATTTTCTAACTCATGTGCTGTGCCTCCCTCCCAGTTATCTTTTGGGATGTTTTAGTTCAATGTACATATTTTGTAATCTCCATAACTCCTACATATTAAAACTTAGATATGACTCATGAACTCTCTATAACAGTGCCCCAAATTCAACATTCAGCCTTTTCATTCAGCACATATTTACTGAGAACGACTATGTCAGGCACTATATTTTACATGCTCTACCTTAGTAACCATGGCAGTTGGACTTTAAGTATCGCTTTGAGAAATGTGTGTGTGCGTGTGTGCGTGTGTGTGTGTGTGTGTGTGTGAGAGAGAGAGAGAGAGAGAGAGAGAGAGAGAGAGAGAGAGAGAGAGAGATGTAAGGAGGTAGAAAGACAAACAGGGACAAGAAAGAGTGTAAGAGTGCTTGGGAGCTCTATGAAAAGATTGTGTGTGCGTGTGTGTTTCACTGTGCAGCTTGCCCATAAGGGCAGGGCAAGTAGGGGCAGTGTGAAAGGGCGTAGAGAGGAAATACTCCAAGGACCTTAAAACGAATAGTTTCCATAGAAAAGGTGGTAGTAAATGAAACAGATTATCAACTTGTAAATTGAGCAAACTTATCTACCATAGCAAGAGCATGTTCTAGTGTAAATATACTACCCTGCTCTAGTTAGTAACTAATAGCATTAGGGCTACAACTTTGATGAGAACACTGATCACAGACTGATCAGAAATATCTCCGGGGATGTAAAATAATGCATCATCTATTTTATTTTTTTTTAATATTTTATTGATTTTTTACAGAGAGGGAGAGGGACAGGGAGTTAGAAACATCGATGGGAGAGAAACATCGATCAGCTGCCTCTTGCACACCCCCTACTGGGGATGTGCCCACAACCCAGGTACATGTCCTTGATTGGAATAGAGCCTGGGACCTTTCAGTCCCCAGACCGACACTCTATCCACTGAGCCAAACCGGTTAGAGCTCGCATCTTCTATTTTAAATGTTTTTATGTATCATAACTGTGCAGTACAACACGTATTTTCTTAGCATTCAATGTTCAAAACCAGAAGCCAGTTGGAAAACCTGCCACAGACTTATTTTTTGTATTTCCCGCTTGAGTGCACCACAATGGACAGAGCGGAGCCAGCAGCACGACATGCTGTTTATCAGCTATCAGATTATCATAACTACAAGAAGGGAGATATTTTGGTATTTAAAACAGCTTATTAGTCCTGTGAATAATATTTATAAGCAAATATTTGCATTTAAAAATATATAATTATATGAAGCGTAATCAAAGAAATTAGTTTTAGGGTTGTAAATTAATGGTTATTTATAGTTGCCATAAAATTGGTAGAGATTTTAGATATCAAAAAAAGGTGTTTGTTTATATGAGTCACATGCACTCCCCTGGGGGCTCGGAGGTATTCCAGGCTTCTGCAGATGTCTCAGGAGCAATTTCCCTGGAGTGTGGAGAGCTGGTGATCTGTATCTGTGACCTATCAGAAAGGGGAATCTATTTTTGCCTTAAAAATGAATGTGCACAATAGCATCAAAGAGAGGAGGACATATTCTATATTCACACGGGATAGCCCAGAATGAATATGCGGAATGGGTGACTATAGCATCTTTCTACCATGATCATATTTTTGTTTTTCTAGTCATACAGTTAGATTCATGTGAATTGGCTTCTTTAGCTTAGCAATATGTATTTAAGAATTCTCTATGTATTTTTATGCCTTGCTATGTCACTTATTTTTATTGCTAAATAATATTTTCTTGTATGGATATACCATCGTTTGCTTACCCATTCTTCAGCTGAAAGACATCTTTGTTGCTTCCTAGCCTTGAATTTCTGGATGAGGCTACTGTAAACATGCAGGTGCAGGTTTGTGTGCAGACGCGTTTTAAGCCACTTGAGCGGGTATTGAGGTGTATGTAATTACTGGATTCTATGGTAAGAGTATATTTAGCTTTGTAAGAAACTGATAAACTGTCTTTCAAAAGGTCTGTGCCATTTACATTCCCATCAGCAATAAATAAAAGTGGCTTTTGCTCCATCTACTTCCCAGTGTTTGGCATCACAGTTGCTTTAGGATTTAGCTTTGTAAATAGTAATCACTATGCAGTGGTATCTCATTATTATTATTTTTTCAGTTTTTTAATGACATGATTTTGAGCTTTTCATATACATATTTGGCATCTGAATATCCTTGGTGAGGTGTCCAAATATTTTCCATTTTTAAATTGAGTTGCTTGCTTATGGTTCTGTTTTGAGAGTTCTATGTATATTTAGGATACAGGCCCTTTATCAAATACTACAGGCCCAGTGCAAAAATTCATGCACTGGTGGGGCCCCTCAGCCTGGCTGGCAATTGGGGCCAATCAGGGCCAACTGGCTGGGGTGGTGTGGGGGAAGGGACGGAGGGAGGTGGGCTGGTGTGAGAGATTGGCTGTGGGAGTGTACTGACCACTAGCAGGCAGTTCCTGTATTGAGCATCTGCCCCTTGGTGATTAGTATGCTTTTATACTTAGGCTTTCATATATATACTAGGGGCCCGGTGCACAAAATTTGTGGACTGGGGGAGGTGGATTCCTCAGCCCAGCCTGCCCCCTCTCACATTTTGGGAGCCCTCAGAGGGTGTCCTACTGACAGCTTAGGCCCGCTCCCTGCTCCCCTTGGGGAGTGGGCCTAAGCCACAGTCTGGCCTCCCTTTGTGGGAGGCAACCAGTGGAAGCTGCCAGCCCCATCACCCTGCTGCTGCAGCCACTGCCAGTCACTGCAGCCACCAAGGTGTTTTCATCAACATGGACTCCAATCTCTTCACCATGAAGAAATGATAACTTTCTTTAGGCATTTTCAAGATGTGTCTTTCACAAGATATGACATTTCTCTCTTTCTTTCTTTTTTATCCTCACCTGAGGCTATGTTTCCATTGTTTTTTAGAGAATGTGGAAGAGAAGGGAAAAACAGAGAGAAACATCAAAGTGAGAGGAACACTTTGATTGGTTGCCTCCTGCATATGCACTGACCTGGGACCCTGGCCAGGGAGGAGCCTGCAACCTAAGTATATGCTCTTGGTCAGAATTGAACCCAGACCCTGCAGTCAGCAGGCTGAGGCATTATGCACTGAGCCAAACTGGCTAGGGCAGGATATGACATTTCTTAGCCCTCCAGCAATGAACCTTCATTTTTTCTCCAGGAGTGTGGTGGAAAAACCCTAGATCTCTTTTAGGGATTCTTATTACCCAAGTTACTAAGAATATTACCAGTGGCATACAGGGAGCTTAGCCAATGAGCAGTAATAAAAGGAGTTTCCTCTGTAGTTCACGTTGATCACCAGCTCCACCCCTGCCCCTCCAATCCCAGCTCCACCCCTGCCCAGGCCTGTAACCTCTGGCCAAGGATGCAGGCCTGGGCTCAGGACTCCCAAACCCCTCCTATCACCAGCTTCACAGAGCCCAGGCCTCTGCGATCACCAGCTCTGATCCTGCCCCCTGCCATCGCCGGCTCTGCCCTTGCCCCACTATCAGCCTCTGGCCAAGGCTGCAGGCTTGGGCAGAGGACCCTCAGACCCCTGCTTTGCCAGCTTCACTGGTGCCCAGACCTCTGTGATTGCAGGCTCCTCCCCGGACCCTCCAATCGCTGGCTCTATAGAGCCCAGACCCTGCAATCTCCGGCCTTGCCCCTGCCCAGGCCTTATGCCTGAGTAGGGCACCCTCATATCCCTCCAATCACTGGCTGCACACGTGCCCCCTCCTATCACCAGCTCCGTCCTTGTCCAGGCTGGGGCCTCTGGTGAAGGCCTCCAGCCTGGGCAGGGGACCCCCAGACCCTTTTGATAGTCTGTTCTTCCCCTCGGGGCCCCCACCTCCTCAGCCACCTGCCTGGTTAACAGGCTTGACCACTTCAGTGGCGGGGCTGATTCAGAGTGGGGACTGCCATCTTGTGGCTATTGGCGCCACCATCTTGTGGCCATGAGGATGGCCATTTTTGTGACAGTGTGACGCCTAATTTGGATATTACTCTTTTATTAGATAGAACTAAAGGGCTGGTGCATGAATTCATGCATGGGTGGGGTTCCTTGGGCTGGCTGGTGATTGAGGCCATCTCACCCACTTCCAATCAAAGCCAGCTGGCTGTGGGGAGGGACCATGGGAGGTTGGCTGAGGGAACACACTGACCACCAGGAGGCAGCTCCTGCATTGAGCATCTGCCCCACTGGTGGCCAGTGTGGGTCATAGCTACCGGCCAGTCATCCTATCATAAAGGTCGCTTATGCTTTTATATTGATTGATAGATGTGTTTTGTGAATATCTTTTCTCATGAAGTGGTTTGGCTTTTTATGCCCTTACTAGGGGACTGGTGCACAAAAATTTGTGCATTCAGGGGAGTCCCTCAGCCCAGCCTATGCCCTCTCACAATCTGGGACCCCTCAGGAGATGTCCACCTGCTGGCGTGCCTGGCCAGCCTGGGTGAGGGGCTGATGGCTATTTGCAGGCTGGCCACAGTCCCTTCAGGGTTTGGGTCCCTACTGGGGTACCTGGCCAGCCTGGGTGAGGGGCTGAGGGCCGTTTCAGGCTGCCCACAGCTCCCATTGACCAAATGTACCAGCAAGGATGGCTTGAATCAGGTTTCTGGGGTTTATTTATCTTCTATAATTGAAACTTTGTTGCCTTGAGCAGAGGCCCACAGCCAGCTTAGGCAGGCAGTTTCCTCCAAACAGAAGCCTCCTGTTTGCTCTAGGTCTGTGGTTGCCAGCTGCCATCTTGGCTGAGTTAATTTGCATACAGCAGCTCTAATTGGCTCTTGGGTGTGGCTTGGATGGTGGGCGTGGCTTAGTCTGAGTGGTAGTTAATTTGCATATTACTCTTTTTTTAAATTAAATGAGTTGCTTCTGCAGCACAGAATATTCTCATTATTAAGAAGTCCAATTTATGATTTTTTTCTTTACATGGTTATGCATTTTGCAATGTATTTAAGAAATCATTCTTATATCCAAGGATGCCTACATTTTTTATTATGATAGCCTCTAGAAATTGTATTACTTTTCATTAAAAATTTAGGTTTATAATCTATTTTAAATTAGTCTTTTTCTAAAAGGTGTAAGTCCTGTGTCTAAATTGAGTGTTGTGTTTGTGGATGTCCAATTGTTTCAGAACTATTTATTGAAAAGAATATTCTTCATTCAAATTTGCTTTTGCTCCTTTGTCAAAGATTAGGCCACTGTAGTTGTATGAATCTACTTCTGGGCTCTCTATTCTGTTCCATTGTTCTATTTGTATTTTTTTTAATTTTTTTTTTTTTGCCAGTACATCCCTATCATGATTATTACAGAGTTATAGTAATGCTTACATTTGGATAGTGTCAGTCCTTTGACTTTGTTCTTTTTCAACATTGTGTTTGAGATTTTGATTGTTTTTTCTTTGCATAGAAATTTTAGAATTAGTTTGTTAATTTGTTAATTTGCACAAAATAACTTGCTTCAATTTTGACTGGGATTGTCTTGAAGTTGTAGATGCAGTTGGGAAGAACTGGCAGCTTAACAGTACTAAATTTTCTATTTTTGAAGGTTGCTATGTAAATGATGTTTATTTAATTTCAAATGCCAATTGTTCATTGCTAGTATGCAAAAAGTCAATGTACTTTTTTTATATCAGACTTACATCTTGCAAGGACTCAGTGTTTCCTATATGAACAATCATGCCATCTGTGAACAAAGAGTTTTATTTCTTAGTGTCCAATTTGTGTACCTCTTATTTCCTCTTCTTGTCTTATTGCATTAGCTAAGACTTCTTTCATAATGTTGAATAGGAGTGGTGAGAGAGGATACCCGTGACTTGTTTTGGACAGGAGGAGAAAAGCATTCATTTTTCATTATTAAATATGACAATTGTTGTAGATTTATTTTTTTATTTTTAAAATCAAGCTGAGGAAGAACCAGTTTTTGATTTCTTTGAAATCTATCGATTTTGTTTTCAATTTTATTGATTTCTGCCCTTTCACTATTTGTTTTATCCTGCTTGTTTTAGATTTAATTCATTCCTATTCTTTAAGTTTTCCAAAGTGGTAACCTATATTATTGATTTTATATAATCTTTTTCCTAATATTCACATTTGTGCTATAAATTTCCCTCTAACACTATGTTCATAGCATCTCAGAATTTTGGTATTTGTATATTCATTTTCATCAAGTCCACAGTATAATTTATCTTGATAATTCTTTTTGTTTGTTCGTTTGTTTTGTTGTTGTTGTTTGTTTTTTAGTCACAGGTCTTTTAGAATGCTGCTGTATAATCTCCAATTGTTTGGAAACTTTCCAGTTGTCTTTCTGTTTTTGATTTCTAGTTTAATTCCAACTTGGTCTAAGATCATATATTGAATAATTTTTATTTTTTAAATAATTTGCCATTGCCTGTGTGGCTCAGTTGGTTGGAACGCAATGTCCCTTACACTGAAAGTTTGCAGGTTCGATTCCAGTCGGAGCACATACCTAGTTTTTGGGTTCAATTTCCAGTTGGGGCATATATGGGGCACAACTAATCTCTCTCTCTCTCTCTCTCTCTCTCTCTCTCTCTCTCTCTCTCTCACCCCCCTCACTCTTCCTTCCTCTCTCTCTCAAATCAGTAAAAAAATATATATATATCCTATTGTGAGTATTAAAAAAATATCTTAAGGCATGTTTTATGGCCAGAATATAGTATAGGCTGGCAGACAGTCCTTGTGAGCTTGAGAAGAATGCTTATTCTACTCCTCTTGAATGCAGTTGATTAATGTGCTGTTCAGTTCAGTCATATCTTTCCTGGTTTTCTGCCTGTTGGGCCTGTTACTGATGCATGGTGGGTTTTTCCAGTCCTTCCATCCCAGCAGCTTTGCCTTACACAGTTTGATGCTTTGCTGTTGGGCTTGTGCACATTAAAAATTGTTATGCCTTCTTGTTTTTTGCCACTTTTACAATATGAAAGCCCCTCTTTATCCCCAATCGTCTTTCTTGCTCTGGAGTTGTCTTTGAAATTAATATAGCTACTCCAGTTTCCTTTTTATAATTGTTGGTACTAGTATGATATATTTTCTCCATTTCTTATCTTTAGTCTGTCTCTAAAAAGTCACTCTATAGAGTTTCTATTTGAAGCTGCGCAAAGTCATTTTTTTTTTTGTAGAGAACATATACATATAATTGGGTCTTATTTTTTAAAATACATTCTGACAACCTCTGTTTTTATTTATTTATTTTTATAATTCTTTATTGATTAAGGTATTACATATGTGTCCTCATTCCCCCATTACTCCCCCCACTCATGGCCTCACCCCCTTATTGTCTGTGTCCATTGGTTAGGCCTATATGCTTGCATATATGTCCTTTGGTTGATCTCTCCCCCTTACTCCCACCCTCCCCTACCTTCCCTCTGAGGTTTGACAGTCTGATCAATGTTTCTTTGTCTCTGTATCTGTTTTTGTTCATCAGTTAACTGGAATATTTAGATCCTTCAAAGTTGAAGTGATTATTGACATAGTTGCATTAGTATCTACCACTTTCTGTTTTATTTTATTGACTTTATTGGGTGACATTGGCTTGTAAAACCATACAGGTTTCAAGTGAACAACTCAGTAAAACTTCACCTGTACACTGCATCTTGCTCCCATCGTCCCAAGTAGAGTCTCTTTCCATTCCCGTTCTCCCTCTTTTTGCTCACCTCCACCGACTTCCCACCTCCCCTTCCACCCTGTCTTTCCCGCTGGCTATCGCCATAATGTGGTCTGTGTTTATATCATGTTTTTTGCTTGATCCCTTCACTTTCATTCATCTCGCTCCCTAAACCCCCTGCCCTCTGACAGCTGTCAGTCTGCTCCATGCACCCATGCCTCTGGTTCTAGTATGTTCATCAGTTTATTTTGTTCATGACATTCCACATATAAGTGAGATCACGCAATATTTGTTTTTCTCGAATTGGCTTACTTAACGTAGCATAATAATCTCCAGGTCCATCCATGCTCTCACAAAGGGTAAGATTTTATTTTTTTTATTTTTTATGGCTGGGTAGTATTCCATTGTGTAAATGTACCATGGCTCTTTTAGCCACTTTATTTATTGTCCTTGTTCTTTTTTTTAAGTTAACTTTTTACCCCACTCTTTGATATTTCTGTTTTATTATTATTATTATTTTATAAGATTTATTTTTCTTTCATTTTTTATAATATAAATTATAACACTTTTAAAACTTTTTTAGTGGTTGTACAAGAATTTGCAATATACATTTATACTTAGTGTATGTCTACTTTCACATAACACCATACTGCTTCACTGGTGTTGTAGATAATTCATAACAGAGTATTGCTAATGCCTCCTACCCATTATTATTATTATTTAGCTTTTTAAAAAATATTTTATTTTATTGCTGACAGTATTACAGATGTCTCCCACTTCCACCCCCTTTACCTCCCTTCACCCAGTCCTCTCCTCCCACCAAGGTATTCACCACCCTATAGCCCATGTCCATGGGCTATGCATATAAGTATACAAGTTCTTTGGTTTCTCTCTCCTCGCACTCTCACCCCCCCACATGGAGGTATGTCAGTCTGTTCCATGCCTCCCTGCTTCAGGTCTTATTATTTTGGTCAGTTAGGTTTGTTCATTAGATTCCACAAATAAATGAGATCATGTGATATTTGTCTTTCTCAGATTGGCTTATTTCACTTAGCATAATGGTCCCCAGATCCATTCTTTGTAATATTCTTATCATTCATTTAACTTATCCACAAACTTCATACCAAGTATATTGTTGCCATTGTTATTTTGACCACACTGTTATCTTCTAGATCATTACAAATAAGAAAAATAGATTTTATTTTACCTTTATTATTTCTCAAAGATTTTTCTTTATGTAGACCTCAGTTTCTTTTTCTTTCTTTCTTTCTTTCTTTCTCTCTCTTTCTCTCTCTCTCTCTCTCTCTCTCTCTCTCTCTCTCTCTCTATCTCTCTATCTCTCTCTATCTCTCTCTCTCCATCTTCCTTCCTTCCTTCCTTCCTTCCTTCCTTCCTTCCTTCCTTCCTTCCTTCCTTCCCTCCTTCCTTCCTTTCTTTCTTTCTTTTGTATACTCACCTGAAGATATTTTTTCATCGATCTTTTAGGGAGAGTGGAAGAGAGGGAAAGACAAGGAGAAACATCAATGTGAGAGAAACACATCGACTCCGTTGCCTCCTGCACACGCCCTGACCAGGGCCTGGGCCAGGGAAGAGCCTGCAACCAAGGTACATACCCTTGACCACAATCTAACTTGGGACCCTTTGGTCTATAAGCTGATGCTCTATCCACTGAGCCAAACCAGCTAGGGCTGTAGAATGTCTTTTAATATTCATTGCAAAATAGGTCTACTGTTGACAAATACGTACAATTTGTATGTATCTAAGAAATCTTTATTTCTCTTCAGCTGTGAAGGATAGTTTCGCTGGATACAGAATTTTGGTTTGGTGGCTTTTACCTCCCAATATATTTAATACTTTACTCCAATATTCCTGCTTGAATGATATCTAAAGACAGTGTGTTGTAGTTCTTATCTTTGTTTCTTTGTGAGTTTTTTTTCTTTAAATATTTTCTCTTTGTCTGTTTTTAAGTTTGAATATGATATCCCTAAGGTATAAATATTTTGATATTTATCCAGTTGATATTCTTGCATTTTCCTATATCTGTCATTTAGTGTCTGTCATTAAATGTGGAAAATTCTCAGCTTTAATTTTTGTATTATTTCAAATAGTTTCTGCTTTTCTTTCTCTCTCTCTCTTTTATTCATTTATTATCTTTTTAGTAATACCATTATACATAACTTTTGCAGTTGTTCCACAGCTCTTAAATATTCTGTTTCTTCTTATATTTTTCCCCTTTGCTTTTCTATTTGGAAACTTTGTATTGACATATCTTCCAAATCACTGATTTCCCCCCTCAATTATGTCTATTTTTCTACTGAACCCATCAGAGACATTCTTTATTTCTGTTATTGGTACATGTTTTTAGAATTTAACTTCAATTTTTTCCTGAAGATTTTTTATTTCCTGTATATATTATCATATATATTTTCATGTTAGACACTTTTCTATTAGAGCCCTTAGCTTATTAATCACCATTGTTTTAAATTCCTGGTATTAAATTCCAGCATCCATAACTAAATAGGTTCTAATGTTGCTGTGTGTCTTCAAACTGTATTGTTTTGCCTATTAGCATGACTTGCAATCTTTTTGTGTTGAAAGCTGGGTAAAAAGATCAAAGGTAAACAGGCCTTAAATGTGAGGTTTGATGTATCTAGCCAAAAGTTAATCTGTGTTAAAAGATTACATGTGCCTCTAGGTATGGGATCTTAATATTTCTTCTGGTGTTCTTATTTTTGCATTTCTTGTTTTCTAAGTGTTTCCCTAAAGAATTCTTAAATAAGACGTGAGATGTGCAGTGCCTTCAGCTCCAGTCTTATTGTCACACAGGAGCCCTACTGATGTGGTGGTGAGGTGTGGGGGAGGGAAGCATCAGTGGCCCTGTGGTGAGGGCTCCGTCTCAGTGAGCTACTCCTTTAATTGTGGACTTCAAAGTGCATCTCAGTTTTCCTCATCCTCAGTGAAACAGGAAGCCTGAAGAGGGTAGGAGTTGGGTATTTCCTTTTCTCCAGGCTGATTAGGCTCTGGTGTAACCCATGTCTGTTTGCTCAGGTGATACTATCCAGGCCTTTTGCTAAGGAGAACAGAAGGCTCTGGGCATATTTCAAAATGGTTACTATTCTCCTTTGGCACCGAGTGTCAGGGAACTTTTCTCTGATGTTCACTCAGAGAAAATGATGGGGCTCCTGGAGGTAAATCGTATGAAAGTGTGGGGTCACTTGTAAGTTTGCATCCCTAGCAAATTTATTTTTTATTTCTCAAGCTAGTCTGCACTTAGTTTTTAATAATTAGTCACTTACCCTTTCAGTGTTTCTAGGAGCTGCTGCCTCCAGCAGTTTTTGGCTTCAGCTCCCTGCAAACTGTGATTCTCTTTATTCCACTTAATCTCTCCAGTCTTCAGGGTGGTGGGTTGTCCTGTGAGCTCTGTTTCCTGATAGATCAGAGATCTAAGGTTAGTTTGTCCTGTTTTTTATTGTTGAAATGATGGCAGGGATGCCTTTCAAAATTTTAAAGATCAGACTGGAAACTGGTAGTACTTTTACTTCTGTTTTTTAATATGTATACATTCATGAAACATCCTATATAATAAAAGGCAAATATGTAAATTGTCCCCTCAGGAGTTTGACCAACCACAAGTTCGACTGCTCACTGTGCTGTGTGCTGACCACCAGGGGGTGGCACAGAACAAAGGAAAGCCCCAGATGGCAGCTGGCAGCTGGAAGCAGGGGGAAGGAAGGCCTGGATTAGCCCTGATTGCCAGCCAGGCCTATGGACCCTACCTGTGAATGGATTTCATGCACCGGGCCTCTAGTCATATTATAAATCCACAAACACAATCTCCATGAAAACTTATAAGTCCATTCTATAGTCATATGTAGTATAGCAAAGTGATAAGGTGATATGAGGAAATGAGTCTATCTTAAATATGTTCTTGTATATGTAGAACAAGCTGTGTATCACAAATACCTCAGAAGAAGAAAGTATTACCTTTATGTGGTTCCTTGATTTATATAAAAATAATAAAGAGATTCTAAATAGTTCATAGTTTGCACAATCACTGCCGCATATGTATGAAGGACCCAAGGACACCTTTATTGTTCTGAACTTGACGGTTTCCTCACATGTGATGTAGTGATACCGATCTCTCTTCCAGGTCAGTCTGAGCATTGTCTGCAATGAAAGAGAAATGAAGAAGAAATGAAAGAGAAATGAAGAAGAGAACCAGCGTCCAGAACACTGACAGCTTTCTTACAGTGATCACTTATTTTCTATCTAATTAGCATTGGGGTGCAAGATGCCTCCCGGGTACCAAGGACTTATATGTAAAATATTTCTAGGCAATCAAACCTGCTGCCCCAGAAAGGCTCGGAGGGAAGAAAGCAGATCTGACACAGCAGCTCCAAGGAGGTGTATTGGCGTTACCACCCACATATAAAGCGGAGACTGGCCCAATCTCATATTAAGTATCTTTTTGGATGACCTTTTACATCTCTATTGATGTGAACTTTAAAGCTGGAGAGTGTGTGACCTATACAAAAAATACCCATGTTGTGTATAGTAATGCTCTTTAGTACACACCTAAATGCTTAAATATTTTATTATGGCTTTTCTCTCCTGATTGAGGAAAACAGAAGAATTCATAATAGTAAATAAGAGTGACATACATTTTTTTCTGTAATAGAGTATACATGTTTCTAATTACAAAATGAGTGTGTAACCCATAAAATGTATGAAACTGAGTCTAAGGTTTACTTTTGTACAATTAATAAAAATAATCTGAATAAAAATAAATTCCAACAGGGAAACTAATAAGGTTAACCTGAAGTCCAGATAAATGCAGCTGAAAAATTGCACAACTGCATCCTTGATTGTGTATGTTTTTATAAAGTGGAAGCCATAAGTCAAATGTAAATATTTATTATTATTTTGCAAAATGGTTATGTCTAGTACACTGCATAAAGCCAAAGTAACTATGATTAATGTACAATCATAATCCAGTGTGATTATGGCTCCCTGCTACCATTTACATATTGAATTAAATTTATCAGAAGGCAACCACCTCTTACTTTTATTAGATTGAATAAATCATAATTTTAAATGCTAATAATCAATGTGAGTTTAACAAGACTCATATTGTTAAACTGTATGTATATGCTTATGATACGGTTGTAATTAACTAGTTATTAATAACTAGGTGCCCAGTGCACAAATTCATGCACTCGGAAAGGAACGGTGGGGCTGAGAGGCTGTGGTGGGCGCAAGGTCTTGGACCATCCTCTACGCCCCTGCCCAGCCCCTCCCACTGCGGTCCTCGGCCCCGTCTGCTGGCAGCCCCGCTCCCACCACTGCTGCTCTCACATGCTGACAGCGCCAGCTCCACTAGCTCCTGCTGACAGCATGGAGTGATTGGGGTCGGCACCAGCAGCAGGTGTGAGTGGGGCCAGCGCCATTAGCAGGGTCAGCAGGTGCTAGTGGTGGCTGCTGCCCCAATTGCACATCAGGAGCAAGGGAGGTGGAGAAGCCCTCAGGGGAGATCTGGGCTGGCAGCCGCTGCTCGCACCCACTGACAGCACTGAATGATCAAGACTGGCGCTGAGCACCAGCAGTGGGTGCGAACGTCAGCTCTGGTGCTGGCTGCGGGTGCTAGTGGGGCCAGCGCTGGCAGTGGGTGCGAGCAGCAGCTCTGGTGCTGGCAGCGGATACAAGTGGGGCTCTTGCTGGCAGTGGTGGAAGAGGTGGCTGCCAGCCCCAATTGCCCTTCAGGAGCAGGGGACAGTGGAGAAGCCCTGAGGGGCGATCAGGGCTAGCAGCCACTGCTCATACCTGCTGACAGTGCCCAGTGATAGGGCCAGCACCGGTCACTGGCAGCAGGTGCAAGTGCTAGGCTAGGCGGGATCACGACATGTGGGAGGGAGCAAAGAATTTTCAGTAACCACCAGAATCTCGCCCCGATGACAGCGACCGCACCTGCCTTGGTCTGATGCCCCAATCTACCTGCTCCACCACCCCCCCACCATGGCTGACGCCCACCATGTTCTGCCATCTGCCGCCTGTTGCCCACGCCCACCATGTTCCCGCACCCCTGGCCGTCAGTGCACATCATAGTGACCAGTTGTTCAGTTGTTTGGTTGTTCCGCTGTTCAGTCAATTTGCATATTAGCCTTTTATTATATAGGAAGGAGGAGGCTAGAAAAGGAACCAAGGGGGAAGCTAAACATCATAGGCATGTCATTAGGCAAGTTCACTAGGAAGCTACAAATTTGCACTCCCCACAAAATCACCAGTCTAGTCCCTGAAAAACCCTGGACAAAGGAAGGGTAGACGACACATGCCCAGGAGAGTTGGGGTGGCATACGGAAGGCACTTGCCTGTCAGTCACACCTGCAAACAGATATCATTGGCCAAAATGGGTATAGCCACTGCAAGTGTGCAAAAATTTGGGGATACATAATCTCTTAAACAAAGGAACTCTCTTGCTGTTCTTAGCACTCTTGGATGTGACTCTTGAGGCTCTTGAGTTCCTTGCATTTGCCAGTATGGTCCACGGCCTGTGGACCCCACATGCAGCAGGAAATCAACTAAGTCAGCTCAATGATGGACTAGACCCAGCTCAACATGGAAAAGAAACTCTGGACACTGGTCTGATGTCAGCCCCACAGAAGCCCAGATGCACTGCTATGACTGACTAAGGGACATGGGACTTTGGAAACCCAGGGCTGTAATTCCATGACATGTAACCCTCCCATGTGAGTCTCAGAGCGTCCTTTTCCTTGGTATGTCACAAGAAATCTACTCCCAGCAGAAACCAGGTGAGATGAGGCCTCTCCCTCTGATGACATATTCTCTCCTTAATTTGAATCAGAATAGTCACTGTATCAAGATTATATTCTTGTGACTAGGTGAGTAATAACTAATAAAATTCATAATAACTCTATTTTTATTGAATTTCCTGTTGAAGCACTTTTTATAGCAAGGATGTAGCAATGATAAGAGGGAAATGTAATGGCATTTTGGGGCGTTATGAAGAAACTCCGGTCAGCTTTTTTCTGTTCTCATTTCTGCATTAACCCATTAGATGAATTTACACCAATCATTTTTATTTCTCCTTCTAAATCTGTTTCCTTGTCTTCAAATTTAGTTGAACAAGTCTTTAAATTCTCGTTTGTTTGAAAGGCTGTCTGAACCTACCAGGTTGCTAAGATTTCTGGCTGGACTCCCATCTCCACGGCCACCAAGTTAATGTGTGTTTGAAATATAATTTATATTGAAGTTCACCTGAGACTCAGGTTTCATTGCCATCACTTCCTGCCCTGGGTGCTGAACACATATAAAGGTCCTGAAAAGTTAGTCAAAATTAGGAAATTCATTTGAAACAAAGTGAATTTGTTGGCAGTGCTATTTTTTAAGGTTATGAATAGGTAGAGCTTTTATCCATTTCTTACCGTGCATTCAATGTAGTTTGATTTCATAAGACCCACTAAAAAAATGCAAACCTTTATTCCAATTGGCAGCATCGTATTCCCCTTGCAAGTGTTTCACACAGGTCAGCAGGGCTGTGGTCTATTGGGGCACAATTCTATAGTGTGTTCTACAGTCTCAATGAAATAGTAACCCACATTCATTGAACACTCCGCATCAAGCCAGGTTCTACATTTCCATGTAGTAACTCACTTAGTGCTCCTATAAGCACTGTTGATTGACTATTTCCCCCATTGTACTGAGAAGGGAACACAGAGATAAAGGATCTAATTTACTTGGCCCAAATCATCCAGCCTGCAAGTAAGACAGCCAGGCATTGAACTCATAGTCTGGTTCTGTAGTCCATAATTATAACTATTTTCCAGAGGCCCAGCGTGCACTTTAGCCCACCTCTGCTCGCAGCCCCGCTCACCCACCCACTGTGCTCACAGCTCTGCCCACCCGCCGCTGCTGCTCCCATGAGCTGACGGTGCCAGCCCCACTCATATCCGCTAATGGCGTGGAGTGATTGGGGCCAGTGCTAGTAGCAGGTGCGAGTGACAGCTGATGCCCCAATCACCCCTCAGGAGCCATTGGGACCAGCACTTGGCACCAGCAGTGGGTGCAAGCTGTTGCTCTGGTGCTGGCAGTGGGTGTGAGCAGGGCTGGTGCTGGCAGCAGGTGTGAGTGCTGGGTGGGACCACTGCATAGGGAGCAAAGCATTGTCAGTAACCACCAGAGGCTTGGCCTGATGACAGTGACTGGTGCCCTGCTTTGGTCTGGCACCCCCACTCACCTGCTCCACAATCTCGCTGCGGTCAATGCCCGACATGTTCTGCACACACTCCCTGGTGGTCAGCGCACATCATAGCGACTGGTTGTTTGGTTGTTTGGTTGTCCCGCCATTCAGTCTATTTGCACATTAGCCTTTTATTATATAGGATGGTTAGTAAAACTTGGAGATGGCAAACGTGATAGCAGTTTTCATTTAGGAATGGATATTATTGAAATCCCCCCTGAAATGTTTGTAACGGATCTATTATTGAAGCTACTTTTGAAAATAGTATATCTATAGATAATATTAAAAATATATCTAAACATGCAATTCTTTGTCCTAAAAATGTGCATGTTCACAAATTAAATGAGGAAATTTTAGATATACTTGATAGAGATTGTCATACCTATTTGAGTGATGATTCCATCAATTCAATGGATGATGCTGAAAAGGAAAATTTTCCCATCAAATTTCTGAATAGTATTACTCCTTTGGGAATGCCATGTCATAAGTTAAAATTGAATGTAGGTGCAATCATCATGCTACTAAGAAATCTTAATAGTAAATGGTGTCGCAATGGTACTAGATTTATTATCAAAAGATTGCAACCTAACATAATACAAGCTGACGTATCAACAGGATCTGCAGCAGGAGAGGTAGTTCTGATTCCAAGAATGGATTTGTCCCTGTCTGACACTGGCCTCCCATTTAAATTAATTCAAAGACAATTTCCTGTTATGCTAGCATTTATGATGACTATTAATAAATCACAAGGACAAACTCTAGACAGAGTAGGAATATTCCTACCTGAACCCATTTTTGGATGTGCTCAGTTATATATTGTTTTCTCTTGAGTTTGAAGAATGTGTGACACTAAAGTTAAAGTTGTAAATACTTCATCACAAAGGAAATTGGTCAAGCACTCAAAGTGTTTTTACTCTTAATGTGGTTTACAGTGAGATATTAGAATAAGTTTAATCAACTTATCAGTCATTGTTTTTATCAACTTCATTTTTATATCATGTTTTTGTTGTTTTTATATCATGTCTTTGTTGTTACATCGTATTGTTATTGTTTATTTATTAATACATTTATACATTATTTTCATATACATTTTACTAATTTTCTTTCATGTCTGACACTTCTATTGTAGCGAAAGGGAGAATAGCAATATTAATGTATTTCTTCTAATTAATTCCCTTTCAAAGTGCACAAATTTGTGCACCAGGCCACTAGAATCTATATATATAAAAGCCTAAGAATCAAACAACTGAACAACCAGCCGACTGGTCATTATGACACATACTGAGCACCAGGGGACAGAGGCTCAATATACAAGATTGGGCTCCCTCCTGTCTGGATCAGGCCTACAGGGAATCCGGCAGAAACTGGCTATCTCACATCCCCTGAGGGGTCCTGGACTGTGCGAGGGTGCAGGCCAGGCCAAGGTTCCCATCAGTGCACGAAACCCTGCACCAAGCCTCTAATATATATATGAAACCTTAATATGCAAATAGACCAAATGGTGGAACAACTGAACAACCGAAAAACTGAAAAACTGGTCACTATGACGTGCACTGACCATTGGGGGTGTGCGTGGACCATGTTGGACATTGGCCAAGGTGGGATGGTGGAATAGGTGAGTGAGGGCATCAGACCAAGGTGGAGTACCGGTTATTGTCATCAGGCCAAACCTCTGCTAGTTACTGAAAATTCTTTGCTCCTGTGCACCACAGTCCTGCCTGGCACTCTCACCTGCTGCCAGCCCCGCTCGCACCTGCAACTGACACCAGAGCCACTGCTCACACCCACTGCCAGAACCTGGCACTGGTCCCAATCATTTGGTGCTATAGGCAGGTGTGAGAAGTGACAGCCTGCGTGATTGCCCCTGAGAGCTTCTTCACCTTTTCTTGCTCCTTGAGGGGTGATCGGGTCAGCAGCTGCCACTTACACATGCTGCTGGCGCTGGCCCCAATAACTCCACACTGTCAGCAGGGTCCAGTGCCGTCAATGCATGGGAGCGGAGATGGCGGGAGCATGGCTGCAGCAGAGAGAGCACCAGGAGGCCACAAATAATCCTTGAAAGCCTTAGCTAAGTGTAACCAATTGAAGTATTCCAGTCCTTGTCCTTTTAGGATCCATCACTGTCTTTGCAGTTTTTCTGCACTGTCTGGCAAATATTTCTGTGCCAGGATAATTACTATTAACATGGTCATTTGCTTATGGTGGGACCTTTACCACAACTCTTTACTATCCCGCACCTAGCACAGAGCATGGCACCAGTGCACATATTTGTCTATAAACTTTGGATTCCTTAGGTTCACTTCCCTCCATTGACTTGAGGTGCCATCTCCATATACAATTTGCCTTTTCATTTCTCAAAACTAAAGGGGTTTCCTTTATTCTCATATGCATTTTGCAAGTGTTATCTATCATTATCTCCTTAATGGTCTCTCTTTCTTCTATGTGGCTTTTCTTTGATGTCTTCCGTCCCTGAGAAGTGTCATGGTACTAACAGTGGTTTTAGATTTTCTGATAAGAAGACGCAGCTTCATCCACTAAATATTTACTGAACACCTATAACATGCTAAGCACTTTCAGACTGAGTGTGACTCAGTGAAGATTACATGTCTGAGAAAGAGTTGGCTACCCTATGTTTCTTGTCTAGAGTTAGTCAATATTTGTTGTTCCTGTAATGCTTACCCACTTCATCCCTGGCATGCATTGTTGCAATAAAATGGTAGGGACTTGCTGGGGGCACTAAGGAGAATTAATTAATCGATTAATTGCATATTAACAATGGGTTTTCTGAAAGAGTCCACATTTTTATCAGAAGTACATTCTAACAATGTTTTCAAGTAATATTGAATATTTAACACCCTATGAAGCATCTCAGAAAAAACCTATAATTGTGATAATCTAATCTAATAAAAGAGTAATGTGCTAATTATGTCACTCCGCTACATCCCAAGCCATGCCCACCATCCAATTAAAGTAACTATATGCAAATTAACCCAACCAAGATGGTGGCTGGCAGAAACAGAGCTACAGCAAACAGGAGGCTTCATTGCCCCGGTGATGGAGGAAATTGCCTGCCTAGACAGGCTGTGGACTCCACTCAAGGCAACAAAATTTCAATTATAGAAGATAAATAAACCCCAGATACTTGCTTCCAGCCAGCCTCACTGAGAGCTTGCGTGGCTAAAGGCTGTGGCCAGCCAGCAAACAGCCATAAGCCCCTCACCCAGGACAGCCACACCCTCATGGAGTGAGGATCCCTGCTGGGGGGCTTGGCCAGTCTGAAAACAGCCATGAGCCCCTCACCCAGGTTGGTCAGGCACCCCAGCAGAGACCCCCACCCTGAAGGGGATGTGGCCAGCCTGAAAACAGCCATTGGCCCCTCACCCAGGCTGGTCAGAAACCCCAGTGGGAGCCCCAACCTGATCTGGGACACCCTTCAGGGAAAACCAACCAGCCCCCACCCATGCACCAGGCCTCTATCCAATATAATAAAAGGGAAATATGCAAATTGACCCTAACATCAGAACCACTGGGAATGACTGGTCAGTATGACACACACTGACCACCAGGGGGCAGACGCTCAATGCAGGAGCTGCCCCTGGTGGCCAGTGCACTCCCACAGGGGGAGCTCTACTCAGCCACAAGCCAGGCTGCCAGCTGCCAGTACAGCAGTGGTGGTGGGAGCCTCTCCTGCCTCCTCAGCAATGCTAAGGATATCTGACTGCATCTTAAGTCTGCTCCTTGCTGGCAAGTGGACAGCCCCTGAGGGCTCCCAGGCTGCCAGAGGGATGTCTGACTGCCAGCTTAGGCCTTATTGCCTGGGGAGTGAGCTTAAGCCAGCAGGTGGACATCCCCTGAGGGTTCCCAGACTGCAAGAGAGCCCAGGCTGGCTTGAGGGACCCTCACGAGTGCACAAATTTTCATGCACCTGGCCTCTAGTCTTAATATAAAATGAAATGTGACTTTAGAAAATGTATTTTCTCCTGAATGGTAGATTGCTTTTGTGGGGGACTTGGTGTTCAGGCAACTTTGGAACTGAGGGTTTCTGCTTTCCTAATACGGGTTTTATTTTATCCATCTGGGAGTTATGTCTTGATATGCTTTACAATAGTATTCAGTATCAGTAAGATCCCATCTGTGATCTGTGAGAAAGCATGCATAAGCCTTCAAATACATTCCAAGATAAACCAAACCTTCTGGGGAAGGAGCATGAATATAATGAGCATTGAAGAATGAAAAAATACCAAGCATTCCAATACCTGTTGCAGTGCCAGGAGCTGGGGCCATTTTTGTGTTGGACTATACTTTTTAAAGAAGAACAATCTGACTTACGGAGACTTTCAAGATTTTGTTGTGTGTAGGAAATACCCTGAAAACAAGACCATAAAATGTCTGTTTCATGGCTCTCAAAATAAACAGTGTTAACAAGTTTTGCATATGAAAAGTGCTTTTTTTACATCACCACTGACAATTCTGCTTTTGACTTAGAGATGCTATCCTTGGAAGATCCTTTTGCAGAAGCTCTTAGGACATGGTGAATTCTGCTCATATTTTCATTCTTTCCCTCTTGTCCGGCATTGATAGATTTTATATAGCAATACATTTTACATAGCAAATAGAAGTTACTGAAGGAAAAATATCTAATCTAATAAAAGAGTAATATGCAAATTGACCCTCACTCCATTACACTTAAGCCACACCCACCAGCCAAGCCGTCCACCAGCCAATCAAAGTGACTGTATGAAAATTAACCCAGCCAAGATGGCGGCCAGCAGCCACAGAGCTAGAACAAACAGGAGGCTTCCATTGCATCAGCGATGGAGTTGAAACTGCCTGCCTAGGCCAGCTGGGCCTCTGCTCAAGGCAACAAAGTTTCAATTATAGAAGATAAGTAAACCCCAGAAACCTGATTCCAGCCAATCTCGCTGGGACGTTGGGTCAATGGGAGCTGTGGGCAGCCTGAAAACGGCCCTCAGCCCCTCACCCAGGCTGGTCACACCCCCATGGGGTGAGGATCCCCACTGGGGGGCTTGGCCAGCCTGCAAACAACCATCAGCCCATCACCCAGGCTGGCCAGGCACACCAGCTGGTGGACATCCCCCAAGGGGTCCCAGACTGCGAGATGGCACAAGCTGAGCTGAGGGAACCCCCAAGTGCACAAATTTTTGTGCACTGAACCCCTAGTCCTATATAATAAGGACCTAATATGCTAATTAGACTGGACAGCAGAATGACCTTCTGAAACAATCAGTGGGTGGGGCCATGGGGCAGCAAGGGCTGCAAGGGCCGAGCCCCTTGCATGAATTTCATGCATTGGGCCTCTAGTTCTAAGATAAAAGGGAGTCTGAGCAGCATGGAAGGGATAGTGTTTAATAGAAAAACCACTACAAGATGAAAGGGAAAGTGATGTATGTATGCATTCCTGGGTAAGAAAAGAATAAGGCCACTTGGCATTGCTCAGTGGTGAGAGTGCTGATCCTCCCACTGAAGGGTCTGGGGTTTGATTTCTGGTTAAGGGCACATATCTGGATTGCTGGTTGGCTCCTTGGCTCCAGTCAGGGCATGATTGGAAGACAACCAATTGCTGTATCTTCTCTCTCACATTGATGTGTCTCTCTCTCCTCTCTCTCTCCCCTCTTTCTCCCTCTTGCACTCCCTCTAAAAATCATTGGGACAGTGAGGATTCCAAACAAATAAGGAAGCACTGTTTCTGGACTCTGTCACTTCTGGGGCAGTTCGAAATCTCTCCTCCAAATTTAGTTACGCCTGAAGTCATTCCCAGCAGTCTTGGCCGCACTCTATCCCGTGTCTCTCTGCCTGCAGCTCTGAGGTCTAGGACAGGGTGTAGGAAGACGAATTAGCAAAGAGAATGTGCGTGTAAATGCACAGAGACAAAGTGAAAGGAAGAAAGCTGGAAGAGGAATGTGGTGAGAGTGGCACAGTTTTGGATTTTGTTCAGAGGGTCTAGACTTCAAGAACCTGAAAGACCTTTCTACAGATGTTAAAGGTCCTTCCACTGGTGTTTTATAAATGAAGTAAAAGAAATTCTATGAGGCTGTAGGAGTAGCTAAGGAAGACTATAATTAATTCAGTAAATGGACAATATAAATCGTGGCCCAATGTATTAAATTAATTGTTTAAAATAAAAGATCTGATCACCCAGTAATTAAAAACAAAAAATTAAATGGTAAACCACTTGTGGTCCCAGAATTTTCAAAGAGTCAATGTTTCATTTTTTTCTATAAGATATATTCATTTAAGAAAATGGCAAATCATTTCTGAAAGGCCATTCAAGTCAAATATAGAGTCATGTGCCAGGAAAGAAGAAGATCAAGCCAAATGCAACAGGGTTTGAAAGGCCCAACGATCTGATCTTATTAACAATGAAAAGATGCCACGTAGTTATCATATAAAATGTATTCTAACCTGAAATGTTGGAATTAATTTGTGACAAGTTCCATTCTTACAACCTGAAAGAACACTTTAAAGGGAGGCCTTACTCCTTTCCTCTTATGCTAAAGTAGGAGGTCATGTTGAATCGTGACAACACAGCAATATGCTTATTAGCTTACATGGAATTAGGTTCCTGATGGGTTTAATTTTTTTCTCAAGTTTTTAAAAGTCATTTTTTTTCTTTAATTGCCACATGTTTTCTCATTAAATAGAAAGGCATAATACATAAATTAATATTGTTCTCAATGAAAAATGTATTGTACTTCATGATCATCATAATTGCTTACACTTATTGAGTCTTTGTTCGGCATCAAGCATTGGTATAAGAATGTGGGCGGTATTAGTTCACTTGGTACAGCAACATCATAAGTCCCTGGTATTAAATCCATTTTGCAGATTAAAAAACAGTGCCCTAGAAATAATCATTTACTTGTGGGTAGGAAATGAAATGAAGGTTGCGGGTGGAAGAAATCACAATAATCCACAAGGAGTAACTGTTTAGTTAAATATTTAACAAATGAGCTTGTTATTTGCTATTCACTTGCTATGATGAACTTCCACTTCCCAGTCCCTCAAACTGTATGTGCTGCCTCTAAAGATTCCAAACAAGTTAAACTAACCGAATGGGCATATGCCTTGTTCCTGCTAACCATCATGTCATTATACACTATAATGGTGTTATTAGTGAATTGTAAATACAACAAGGGCCCACCAAGGCCAATCACTGAGGAACAACAATGCCATTCAGTTATCATTCCCTCCTCAAAATCTTCCCTTATAGCACATGGGCTCCTTGGAGCTTCTTACAGAGTGATTATGGCTGAAACAAAAATATTTATTTTATTATTATTATTTATTTATTGTCTAAAGTTTTAAATACGGCTCCTTTTCCCCTGATTGACCCCCATCCCAGCCATTCCCACCCCTGGCAAGTCCCCACTGCCCCAGTGTCTGTGTCTGTTGGTTACGCTAACATGCATGCATGCAAGTCCTTTGGTGGCTCTCTAACCCCTTCCCCTACCATTTGTCTGGATCTATTCTTGTTCATCAAATTATGTTGATAATTATATCCCACAAATGAGTGCAATCATGTGATATTCATCTTTCTCCAACTGGCTTATTTCATTTAGCATAATGCTTTCCAGGTCCATCCATGTTGTTGCAAATGGTAAAAGTTCCTTCTTTTTTATAGCAGCATAGTACATCATTGTGTAGATGTTCCATCTAGTTTTCTAATCCACTCATCTGCTGATGGGCACTCAGGCTGTTTCCAAATCTTAGCTATGGTAAATTGTGCTGCTGTAAATATAGAGATGCATATATTCTTTCTGATTGGTGTTTCTGGTTTCTTGGGATATAGACCTAGAAGTGAGATTACTGGGCCAAATGGGAGTTCCACTGTTAATTTTTTGAGGAAAATCCATACTGTCTTCCACAGTGACTGCACCAGTCTGCATTCCCACTTCTAACCAGCAGTGCATGTGGGTTTCTTTTTCTCCACATCCTCACCAGCACTTGTTTGTTGATTTGCTGATGACAGCCATTTTGGTAGGTAGGAGATGGTGTCTCATTGTTGTTTTGCCCTGGTTCACAAAACTGCCTAGTACTGGCACAAGAACAGACATATAGACCAATGGAATAGAACAGAGAACCCAGAAATCAACCCAAGCCATTATGCTCAATTAATATTTGACAAAGGAGGCAAGAGCATACAATGGAGTCAAGACAGTCTCTTCAATAAATGGTGCTGAGAAATTTGGTCTGATGCATGCAAAAACTGAAATTAGATTACCAACTTACACCATACACAAAAACAAACTCAAATGGCTCAAGGACTTAAATGTAAGACAAGAAGCCATAAAAATCCTACAAGACTCCATAGGTAGCAAAATATCAGACATATGTTGGAGCAATATCTTAGCGACACAGCTCATAGGGCAATGGAGACTAAAGAGAAAATAAACAAATGAGACTTCATCAACATAAAAAGCTTCTGCACAGCAAAAGAAACTATCAACAAAACAACAAGAATAAGGTGACCAGATGTCCTGCTTTTGGCAGGACAGTCCCAATTTTTAACAATTTGTCCCGCGTCCCATGGCGTTTTAAAGAAGTCCCGATTTTTGGAAAGAATACATGACAAGCTAGGGAACGACGGGAGAACGGGAAAGGAATATATGGTTTTCGGCGGCCAAGTGGTCAGTGGTGTCCCGCTTTACCAATGTTAAAATCTGGTCTCCTTAAACAAGAAAGCCCATTGCATGCAAGAACATATTTGCCAATGTTATCTCTGATAAGGGTTTAACCTCCAAAATTTATACGGAACTCATATACCTTAACAAAAGGAAGATAAACCACCCAATTTAAAAATGGGTAAAGGACCTAAACGGACACTTCTAGAAAGTGGACATATAGAAGGCCAAGGGGCATATGAAAACATGCTCAAAGTCACTAATCATCCAAGAGATGCAAATCAAAACAACAATGAGGTACCATCTCATACCTGTCAGAATGGCTATCATCAACAAATCAACAAATGACAAGTGCTGGCGAGGATTCAGAGAAAAAGGAACCTTCCTGCACTGCTAGTGGGAATGCAGACTGGTGCAGCCACTGTGGAAAACAGTATAGAGATTCCTCAAGAAATTAAAAATGAAACTCCCTTTTGACCCAGTAATCCCACTTCTAGGATTATATCTCAAGAAATCAGAAACACCAGTCAGAAAGAATATATGCATCTCTATGCTCACAGCAGCACAATTTACCATAGCTAAGATTTGGAAACAGGTTAAGTGCCCATCAGTAGATGAGTGGATTAGAAAACTAGATGGTATATCTACACAATGGAATACTACACTGCTATATAAAAGAAGGAATTCTTACCATTTGCAACAGCATGGATGGACCTGGAGAACATTTTGCTAAGCTGAATAAATTAGTCAGAGAAAGATAAATATCACATGATCTCACTCATTTGTGGAATATGATGAACAATGTAAGCTGATGAACAAAAATAGATCCAGAGACATAAAAGCATCAAACAGAACGTCAAACCTAAGAGGGAACGTAAGGGTGGGTGTGAGGGGGGCTGGAGGAAGACGGGGAAGAGATCAACCGCAGGACTTGTGTGCATATCAGTGAACACAGACAGTAGGAGGGTGTGGGCATGTGCTGGGGGTTGGGAGCGACAGGGGAGAGTTCAATAGAGAAAAACAAGACATGTAATCCTTTAAATAATAAAGAATTAAAAATAATAAAGTTGGTTTTCTATAGACAATATATATTTTTTAATCCACTATGTCAGTCTCTCTGCTTTTTAATTTGGTATTTAGAACATTCACATTTAAAGCTATCTTTTTATATACTTAGATTGAGAACTACCATATTTATAACTATTTTCTGTTTCACTTATTATTTGTTTCTTTTTAAACTTCCTATCTTTTACCTGCCTCCTTTGTTTTAATTGAGCATTTTAAGTGATTCAACCTCTTTTTTTTTGTCATATTAGTTATTCATCTTTTAAAAAATAGTATTTATACTAAATTGAAAATATACTGTTTAATTAACCTAGATTTACATTTAAGAATACCATTCTTCCTCATGAGTAGTGCAGATAAATTAGAATATTCCCAATTCTTCCTTCTCATTCCTGATACATTGCTATTATTCATAGATTTAATCATGTGCTATGGTCATCCAATACATTGTTACTATGATAACTTTAAATAAATAAGCATCTATTATATCACATAATTTTAAGAAAAATAAAATATTTTATGTACCCTCAATTATTCCTTCTTCAGTGGTTTTCTTTTCATTATGTAGATTCAAGTTTCAGAGCAAATCCCTTTCTTTCTTCATTAATAACTTAAAAAAAATTTCCTGCAAGATCATCTGCTAGCAGTAAATCCCTTCATTTCTCTTTGAAAGTGTTTATTTTTTCTTTACTTTTGAAGGATAATTCACCAGATATAAAATTTAAGGAGATTGTCTTTTTCTCTTCATAATTCAAATATTTCACTCACTTCTTGCACACATGGTTTTTGCTGATACCTGTAATATAATTCTTCCTCTTATTCCTTTACTAGAGGCCTGGTATTGCTTTACTAGAGGTGGGGGGGGGAGGAGCTCAGCCCAGCCTGCACCCTCTCGCAGTCCAGGACCCCTTGGGGGATGTCCACGTGCTGGCTTAGGCCTGCTTCCTGGGGGATGGGGCCTAAGCTGCAGTCAGACATTCCTTTGGCAGCCCAGAAGCCCACAGGGAATGTCCCACTGATGGCTCCTAAGACTCAATCGGACATCCTTAGTGCTGCTGAGGAGGCAGGAGAGGCTCCTGCCACTGCTGCTGCACTCACAGCCATCAGACTGGTTTGTGGCTGAGCAGAGCTCCCCTTGTAGGAGCTCACTGACCACTAGGAGGCAGTTCCTGCATTGAACATCTGCCCCCTGATGGTCAGTGCATGTCATAGCGACTGGTTGTTCCAGGTTGTTCTGCTGGAGTCAATTTGCATATTACCTTTTTATTATATAGGCCTAGGGGCCCAGTGCACAAAAATTTGTGCACTCAATGGGGTCCCTCAGCCTGGTCTGCACGCTCTCCAATCTGGGAACCCTTGGGACTGCTGGCTCCTAACTGCTCACCTGCCTGCTGGCCTGATCCTCCTAACTGCTCTCTGCCTGACTGATAACTGTAACTGCCTCTGCTTCAGCCCTGCCACCATGGCTTTGTCTGGAAGGATGTCCAGAAGGTTGTCTGGAAGATGTTAAGTCTAATTAGCATATTACCTTTTTATTAGTATAGATGCCACCAAGTTTTAAAAATGCAGGTTGTTAGCAGGTTTTCCTATTGTGGAAGGGGAGCCTGCAGGAGCATCCTGGGTTCTGATTAGGGCTTATGCACTTGTGCTTTATCTCAGCAGATGAGATTCCTAGAAGACTCTTGGATGTACCTTGAACATTTCTACCAATTTTGCCAAATCCTCCTCCAAAAATGTTGAACCACTTTAAACTCCCACCAGCAACCATGCGTGTGCCCTCTGTCCTACTATGATGCCAATATCATTGATTTTCCCCTAGAAGCTTCCCTCCCCTCAGCCGGGACTGCTTGGCACTTGAGCCAAATTCACTGTGCAGCCTGGGACTTGATTTCCCAAGATAGAATTATGGAAGAGGAAAAATAGTGTTCCTCTACCCTTCTGAGTTCTTAGCAGAGGCCCTTGTAATGAAAGACAGATTACCAAGAGGAAAACAAAAGTTCATTATCATGTGTACCTCGTGTATATGTGGGAGATCCCAGGGAAAAATGAATAACTCCCCAAGGTGGCTTAGGGTCCAGATTTAAATACCTTCTCCCTAGGGAAAGAGGACGGGATATCTAGGCCTCTTAGAGGAGAGTTCATGAGTTTTAGGAAAGATGAATGGGGGTGGGGGAGATAGTTTGTAACAAAGTTTGGCTGTGATGTCAACTTGTAGTCTCCAGGGACAGGAGTCAGTCTTCACTGGCTGATGACACTTTTCCCATCGAGGGAACCTTTTGTGGGGTCTGATTTTAGGCAGATCAGGAGACTTTAGTGAAAGCCTCTCCTTGCATTTGCTGTTTTTCAAGCACCTGCAGCTCAAGATGATCAATATAACAACACAGCATATGTTGAGGTGGCATGTTCTCTGACCTTCAGAATAAACCAACAAAAGCTTGTTTCCTTTCTTAGATGATTTGCCACAGTAGTGTTAGTCCCTGGAGACAGTATTCTGACCAGACCTTCCTGGGAGTGGTCATAACATATGCTGGGCTTGTAGAAAGGTGTGGGCCATATCACTAAATAAACCAGGGTCAGTACTCTCATCTTGTGGAAAGGGAGATAAAGTTGTGATAGTTTATCTCCCTTTCCACAGGTTTCCTGCAGATTTGTGTCTCTGCTGTAGCGCCAGTGGCCCCAGCGCCTCCGTGGCTCTGGGGCTTGGAGCTGCTGGGTGCCAGGCCCACTTGAAGGTTTGTGTCTCTGCTCCTCCAATCCCAGTGCTGAGGCTGGGCTTGGGACTGCTGGGTTCTGGGCCCCCTGTGGGCTGTGTCTCTGCTCCTCCGAACCCAGCGCCCCCAGAACCTCCACTGCCACAGGGCTCAGAGCTGCTGGGGTGCCGCCCCCCTGAAGGCCGGGTCCCTGTGCCTTGGACCTAGCAGCCCCAGTGCTGAGGTGGGGCTTGGAGCTGCTGGGGTGCTGGGCCTCCTGGAGGCCTGGTCCCCGCACTTCAAACCCCAGCAGCATCAGCAACCAAGCAGGCCCAGAGGCCCTCTTTCAGTGGGCTGGGCCGACCACCTGCATTGTCACTGTGGCGATGATGTGTCTTATCCCAACCGCCGTCATCTTTGCCTCAGAGTGATGGTTAATTTGCATATTACTCTTTTATTAGATTAGATAAGCATCATTCCCCTCCCACAGCTGATTTCAGGATTTTCTCTTTGTTTTTTTTTGTTTTCTGCAGTTTAAATACAACATGCCTATGTGAACTTTTGGGGGATTTATTCTTCTTGGTGTTCTCAGAGATTATGGATCTGGGGCTTGATGTATGTCATTACTTTTGGAGAGATTTCAAGTTTTAAGTTTTTTCTCTTCATCTTCTTTTTCTACTCTATTTGGCAATACAACTGGGCATATGTTACA
>PVJC01012212.1:0-40059 GCA_004026665.1 Murina feae | reverse complement strand
GAAAGTGAACTTGCAGTTTGTGGCTTAGGGTCCTATGCTTAGAAAGGAGTCTGTGAGATATTGAACCCATGGGCAGAGCATTGCCTAGGGCCTGAGACACTGGACTGCTCTGCCCCTCCTCCACCAGAGCACTCTGCTCTTGCCTGTTTTATACATTGGAATTCTGCAAAAAAAAATTTATATATATATATATATATATATATATATATATATATATATATATATATATCTCAGATACCTTTCATTAATATAATATATATATATTAATGAAAGGTGTCTGATTCTAAGACTTAATTTTGTAGATGAGGAACTGGAAGCCCAGGGACATAGGATGACTTATTCAACGTCAGAATGATTGTTCAAGGTCAGAGCTGAGGGCAGAAATCAAATCTCAATTTTTCATCCAGTGTGCTTTGTTCTACCTCATGCCATCTATCTCTGTACCTGAGCCGGACAACTTCTTTTCAATAGATGCTCACTCACAAGACAGTTTCCAACATGTTCGACACAGATCAAAGATCAGAAAATAGAACTTGTTATTTCTCATTTGAACCAGTGCTCAAGTACGATCCAGGCATTGGCTTTGAGTTCTTACTCTGACCTCCGTGACTGAGTGACCGAGTCTTTCTCTGTCGCAGTTTATTTTATTGTAAAATAGAGACAAAGCTGCTCAACAACTGAGCTACTGCTCAGCTTTCTGTGAGAAAGCAGGTGGCGTACAGACCAGTGCTAAGACTATGGGTTTCTTGTTTTGTTTGTACAAAAATCATTTATTGTTCATGAATTGTAAAGGCCTTCACTAAAATCAATTGTCTCTCAACACTTCGAAAAACTGAAGGTAATGATCAAAACAGTCACCATGCACATGGGACATAACTTGAGTTCATTAAAGCCATCATCAAAGAACCCATGTTCTATCTGCAAACCATGCCATCAGAAGGGCCATGAGAACTAAGGATTGAGCCTCAAGAGACCATTGAACTTCTGAATCTTACAAAGCCAGGAGTAAGAAAGGCATCCTGGAGAGTTCCTTTGGGCCATCTTTTAAATGGTAAACAACACAAGCACCAAGGACTTTCCTTGGTCTGAAATTCTTGGCTTCCCATTTAGGAGCTGCTTCTAGCTGTGGCAGCTCTTCCACTGCCTAATTAAAGTGCCTCTGCAGAACAGCTTCAAATCCGACCAAGACGAATAGCTGCCAAATGGGCCCCTTTCTTTGCTGGGCCTGTAGATAAACTGCATCCCGCTAATAAGACTTGGCACTAAAAGCTCAAAGTGGGGCACCCCAAGGCTTCAGACACTGGGTGAGGACTGTTGTGTGATGCTCAGATGGAATGGCTCTGTGGTGTGAGCTCAGGTTATTCTGTCAGTAAGTTGGCCAACTGCATGTTGGATAAAGTTATGTTACAAACTAGGCAAAATGAGCACCACTCTCGTAGGTGCAATGGTTTCTGGTTTTGTGATTATGGAAAACATCCAGATTATGTCTCCATTCTCAGATCAAGAACTGAAAATGACCATGGGGTGATAGACTGGGTTAGGAGATTTGTGTTGAAGATCTGGCCTACTGATTGAGCATCTTTGCTGGATTAAATTTTAGGCCTCTGTTACCTCATCTGTGGAATGGATGGTGGGGCAGAGTTACATTAGAACTTCAAAAGTGCTCTTCCAGTTCCAACAGCTTTTTATTTTATGGATAAAGGTAATGAGGCCCAACAACTTTCTTTGGATTATTTAAATTGCTCCATATATCAAAACCCAATGATTTTGAAATTATATTGAGTCTGTAGTCTATTACTCTTCAACAAAGCATGTTCAGGAAGCTTAGTGCTTTGATTACTTCCTGGGCTAGCGATTCAGTGAGGACTAAGTTGTGCTAAAAGAAATAAAGATCTGACTCCTGTGGTTTAAAAGCACAAAGGTTCCTTATTCCTTTTCTGGGGGTAGGAAATTCACAGCAGGTACTGTGGCTTTATAAAGAACTTCCTTTGCGTGTGGCTGCTAACCTCAGGGTTACCTCCTAATTCAACATGACTGCTAAGACACCAGCCATTATAACTACATTCCAGGAGCAAGGGGAGATAGACAAAGGGGACTCATCCTTTGACTAGAAAATGTTGTTTTTTATCTGGGTACATTGACAACTCAAACAAAACTGGATCCTCTTTCTAAGAAGAGAGGGGACCGGTCAGCAGGCTTAGCCATAGTCCGTTATTTTAGTTGGATTCCTTGGCTGAAGATCACTTCCTCAGTGTAGCATACTTTTCTCCCCAATCAAGGCCTGGTTGGTGAGGGAAGGAAGATCTGAACAATCCCCTCTAGTTTCTAACATCTGGAAACCAAGCGAGGAGGCAAAAGGTATGTCTTCTTGATTGAGGGTTTGCAGGACCATTTTCACAGGCAAAAGGCAGCAAATTTAATTCTATGCAGATGTCACTTGGGGAAATCTTTGAATTATTATTATTAAATAACTAGGGGCCCAGTGCGCAAAAATTTGTTACTTAGGGGGTCTCTCAGCCCGGCCTGTGCCCTCTCACAGTCTGGGACCCCTCAAGGGATGTCCACCTGCTGACGTGCCTGGCCAGCCTGGGTGAGGGGTTGAGGGCCATTTTCAGGCTGCCCACAGCTCCCATTGACCAACAACCCAGTGAGGCTGGCTGGAATCAGGTTTCTGGGGTTTATTTATCTTCTATAATTGAAACTTTGTTGCCTTGAGCAGAGCCCTAGTCAGGCAATGAAGCCTCCTGTTTGCTCTAGCTCCGTGGCTGCTGGCTGCCATCTTGGCTGGGTTAATTTGCATACAGACGCTCTGATTGGCTGGTGGGCATGGATTTCGCTAGTGGGTGTGACTTAGGTATCTTGGAGTGATGGTTAATTTGCATATTACTCTTTTGTTAGATTAGATAATATTATTAAATATTAAATAATAAGTCTTTGAATTATTATTATTTTTTTGTTAATCCTCCCCCAAGGATATTTTTTCCTTTGATTTTTATAGAGAATATAAGGGAGGAAGGGCAGAGAAAGAGAGAAACATTACTGTGAGAGAGACACATTGAACGGTTGCATCCTACACGCACCCTAACTGGGGCTGGGAATAGAACCTGCAATCCAGGTACGTGCCCTTGACTGGGAATCAAACCTGAGACTCTTCAGTGAGTGGGGGGTGCTCTAACCATTGAGAAACACTGGCCAGGGAACTATTTTTAGTTATTATAATAAAAGTACTTTCCAATTTTGTCTAGAAAATAAAACTACTTTCCACTTTCCATAAAATATGCCAGCTATTTTAAATGACTCTGTTATTGCTATGAATAAGTTCCACAGCTTAGCAACAGAGAACAGAGGGGAGACATACAGAGCTTTATTTAAAAAAAAAAAGTTAAATAATAGCCCACTCTGGAGCTTGGGTTAGGTAAAACAGTCACTTGGGGAAAAGGACCTCACTTTCTGAAGCTTTTTGTTATCATTGCTGCTAAGAGCCCACAGGTTACATTTCTCACTATGGTTTTCTTTTGTTTTAATAATCCATCTGATTAGTCAAAAATGCCTAAGACATAAGTGGGCTTTAAGAAATTAGTAATAAAACCCAGTCAAAACCTAAGCACTTCTATGGGTGAAGTCAATTAAGGATAGAGCATCAGCGATCAGCGGTTCCGAATTCATATTTGTCACAGATCTCTGCTGTGTCAGTGTGGCTATGACTTGCTTGGTACTCAAGTATTTGGTAAAACACCAGTCTGAATGTCAAAATGAAGATGTTTTTAGGTAAGATCAATATTTAAATCAGTAAACTTTGAGAAAAGCAGACTACCCTTCATACTGTGGGTGAGCCTCATCCTATTAGTTGAAGGTCTTAAGAAAAAACTAAACAAACTTAGGTCACCTAAGGAAGAAGGACTTCTCCAGATTGCCTTCAGATTCATGACTGCAGCATCAACTCTGTCCCGGCTTCCTTGCAGACTTCAGACTTGCCAGGTCAATTTCTTAATTTCTCTCTACCTAGACCCATATCTAGATCTAAAATACATATACATCCTATTGGTCCTTTTTCTCCATAGAATAAGGTGACCAGATTTTAACATTGGTAAAGCGGGACACCATTGACCGGGGGGGTTCTTTTTTTAATTATTATTACTTAAAATATTACAAAGAGTAGTACATATGTCTCTTTCCAAAAATCGGGACTTTTTTAAAACGCCGCGAGACGAGGGATAAATTGTTAAAAATCGGGACTGTCCCGCCAAAAGCGGGACATCTGTCACTTTACTATAGAAACCTGACTACTACACCACATCAACCAGTGGTTCATGGATATTTGTGAATAAGCCCATTTTTGCTGCTTATTTCTGTAATCTGTTTTTTCAAAGCTAAATGGTAAAGGCATGACACTGTGGCATCACAGTGCCAAGGTTATAGCCTCTGGGTAAGCCTCTTACCTCTGTGAGCCTTAGTGTTCCTATCTATAAAATGGGTAGTGAAAAGGCTTGAGGATTAAACAATGGCAGTAATGACAATAATTAAAAATACCGCCCTAGCTGGTTTGGCTCAGTGGATAGAGCATCAGCCTGTGGACCAAAGGGTCCCAGGTTCGATACCAGTACCTTGGTTGCAGATTCCTCCCTGCCCCAGGCCCTGGTCAGGGCTCATGCGGGGGGCAACCAATTGGTACGTTTCTCTCACATCGATGCCTCTTTCTGTCTTTCCCTCTCCCTGAAAACAAATTGAAAAATATCCTGCTCCGTCACCCAGATCCTTAAACTTAACTATGGTACAGGCTTCTCTGTGTTCCGTTCGGGGACAAAGGGAAGCTTTGCTCCTGCTGTGGCCCTGCCTCCCAGGTTGTGTGGGAGAAGCTATGGTAAGCCCTGACATATGACACTGGGGACTTAGATTTGGAGCACCCTGGCTATTGAAAACAAAATGCTGGGTTGAGGAGTGAGGTAGTTGAGGGAAAGTCAGCATTTAACACTATGAACATAAAAAGAAGACTTTCTCTGCCTGCTGTTTGTAAAAGCTCTTTTACGAAGACCACTTTGTAAATGTAATTTACCTCCCTCATATAAGTGTCCTAAGGCATGTATGTAAACTTCCATAACTGTTTGTCTGTGTATTTAGAAAATACACAAGAATCTTTATCAAACCTAAAAATATAAACTTGTGAGCATAGAAAAGAAATCCTCAGGTGAGGATGAAAGAGGAAAAGGAGGAGAAGGAGAAGCAGAAGGAGAAGGAAGAGAAGGAAAAAGAGGAGGAGGAGGAAAAGGAGGAGGAGGAAGAAGAGGAGGAGGAGGAGGAGGAGGAGGAGGAGGAGGAGGAAGAAGAAGAGGAGGAGGAGGAGGAGGAGAAGAAATGCCCACTTTTTCAGAGCACTCAGCATATGCCATGTGAACATGGATTCTCTTTTCCTTACCATGCAGCCTTAAAAGGTAGGCATGAGGAAACTGAGATTCACAAACTTTGGGGAGTTTGTCCAATCACACAGCCAGCAAATGGTAAACGCAGAATCATAATCGTCACCACGCTGCCTCCATAGCACATGCAAAGACTCCTTGTCTATGCTTGGCACAGAGCAGATGTGCAGTATTAATCCCCTTCTATTTTTCTCTCGCATTGCCCTTTGTCTGATTACTCAGCTGTTTCTGCTAACGTCAGAGCCAGTGAAAGCAGCAGAGCATTGTACACTCGATTTATAGCTCTTATGCCGTCAGGAATCTGCCCCGAGGTGATTTATTCTGCAACTTCCTTGCCAGGAACTGCATCTGAAAGCAGAAACTGCTGGTTCCACCACAGCGTTTTGGGCTGCCTCAGTATTCACATCTGCCAGTGGTCAGTTATGGGAGTGTGGTCACCAACCAGACACAGCCACTGTCTATTCTGCTGAATTCTTCCCCAGAGCCAATTACAAGCCATGCATTTGAGTATAGCCCCCACTGCCTCCACTTTCCTGGTGTAATTAAAAGTGAGAAGGAAGAGTGGACAGCAATTTGAATCTTTCCTCCAGGCGTGGAGATGCTCAGGGAGCACATTGCTTTTACTCCTCTGGTTATGTTGGTGTGGAAGCCGTGGGAAGTGGTAGAAGAATCTCTCTCTGTCTCTCTCTCTGACTCTGTTCTCTCCCTCTCTCTCTCTCTCTCTCTCTCTCTCTCTCTCTCTCTCTCTCTCTCTCTCTCTCTCTCCCTTCTCTCCTCTCTTTGGAAGCCATTAGAGATCTGTTCCATTAGCTCCAAGAGTGTATTTATGCATTTTAAGTGGTTCTTTGGCAAACCAGAGAGCTGTTAAATGACAGGCTACAGACATTTTGTCTGCATCTATTCATCACAACAATAGGTGTCCTCACAAGGCCGATATCCCCAGATGTAACATCATCTCCTTGAAAATTCATTTCATCTGAGGATGCCGATGTTGGTACCAAGTTATTCTATAATTCTAGGAAAAGAGATTTTGAGAGTCCTCAGTAATTCGCATAACACCTGTTATAACCATGCTTGGATTTTGATCAACTTAAATAATTTAAAGTTAGAGAATATATTCTACAAGGACTGGTTTTATTTCAACTGATTACATCAGAGCTTCCAGTACAAATGCTAATAGAGGTAACATTGTTTTTGTTATTAACCTATTGTTTTAAAACATATTTTAAAAAACAGTTTAAAAATTGAAGACTTGTGCCCTGCCAGTGTGGCTGAGTGATTGAGCATCAGCTTATGAACCAGGAGGTCACGGTTCAATTCCCAGTCAGGGCACATGCCTAGGTTGTGGGCTCAATCCCCAGTGTGGGGCATGTAGGAGGAAGCCGATCAATAATTCTCTCTCATCATTGATGTTTCTATCTCTCTTTTCCTCTCCCTTCCTCTCTGAAATCAATAAAAAAACATATTTTAAAAAAGAAAAGTAAAAAAAAAAAAAAGAAAGCAATTTATACTTCTTGTAATAAGGAAGTTAGAGAAGACCATAAACAGTTTGATCCACTGCTTTGAGGATAAAACAATGTCTTCCAGTATTCTGTTTTTCCCTCAAGGGGCAGATGGCAAGACTAACACAGATTCCTTGAAGAATATTTGGAAAGAGGTGAAAACATGAAATAAAAATTACCTTAGCCCTGACTGGTTTGGCTCAGTGGATAGAGCATCAGCCTGTGGACTCAAAAGTACCAAGTTCGATTCCGATCAAGGGCATGTACCTTGGTTGCGGGCACATCCCCAGTGGTTGGTGTGCAGGAGGCAGCTGATCGATGTTTCTACCTCTCCTTCCTTCTCCCTTCCTTTCTGTAAAAAATCAATGAAATATACATTTTTAAAAATTACCTTAGATCCCATTATTCAGCGATAACTTCTGTTGATATTTAGTGATTATCTTTGTTTTTGTTTTGTTTTGTATATGTCCATCCACATTATTATTTTCTCTATTTTTGAGGCCCCATGACAACCACTCCATTAGGACTTGCCTTCTTTTAGTAAAGTTTCTATTGCTGTGTTTTCTATAAATACAGAAAAATTCACACGCAAATCAAGTGTTCAGTTAATGAGTTTTTACAAAATAAACACACCATGTAACTAGCACCTGGATAAAAAAACAAAAATGGTATTTTACCAATGTCTAAGAGGTCCCTCTTGGGCTCCCTTCTAGTTATTATCCTCCCTTCACAGGTAATTATTCCGCACACTTCTAACACTAGGTTATATTTTTCTGTTTGGGAATTTTGCATAAATGTAATCATCCAGTATGTGCTTTTTCGCCTGTTCTGGGCTTCTTTCCCTCAATAGTAAGCTTGAGATTCATCCATGTTGCTTCAGGTAGTAAAAAGTTCATTCTCAGATGGTATTAAATTTTTTGAGTATACTTCTATTTGTTAATCCATTCTACCATAGAGGGGTGTTTGGGTTGTTTCCAACTTCTGGCTATTATAGATAGTACTGCTGTGATTATTATTGAATATGTTTTCTATTGGGTTTATACCAAGGAGTAGAATTATTGAGTCAGAGAGTGTTTATTCAGCTTTTACTAGATTTGTCCAAGTAGTTCACCATAGTGGTTGTATCATTTTCTATTCCTATTAGAGTTGCAATTGCTACCCATCCTCTCCAACACTTAATAATGCTATGCTTTTAATGTTAACAATTCAGGTAAAATGTATTTCATTAGAGTGTAATTTGCATTTCTCTGATGTCTTATGTCTACTGAACATTTTAAGATTTTTTTTTAAGTGGCCAAATATTTTGCTCCTTTTTCTATTGGATTATCTGCCTTTTAGTAGTTATTTACTAGTCCTTTGCAGTACATAAACATAGCAAATTATCTTCTCCCACTGTGTGACCTGCCTTTTCACTCTTAATACTTTCTTTTAATGAGCCAAAGTTCATGCTTTTAATAAAATGGGATTTATCTAAATTTTTCTTTTGTAGTTAATGTTTTTGTGTCATTTTTACAAAATCTTAGCTCTCCCCAAAGATATTGATAGTCTGTTTTCTTCTAAAATCTCTAATGATTTACCTTTCATATTTAGGCCTACGACTTAACTCAACCTAAATTCCTAGCATAAGGGTTTTCTTAGAATGCTTGAGAGACTCATGTCCTATGTGCAGACACCTCCCAGAAATGCACACCTCTGAGTAGGCCTCTATTATCAGATATAGGATGCAAAATTTAAACTAACCTTGAAACAAGGGGATGAGTGTTCCTCTCTTTAAAATTCTGTTTGTGAGACTTCCCTCAGCCCACATCCCTCAGCTTCTAGCCCTCAGGATGAGGAAAAGACTTGAGGCTAGTCGCAGACCAGAAGACTCCTCCTCTCAACCTGCCAAGAAGGGAAGGGAAATGAAACATCCTTGGAAGAATTATGAAGTTTGAAGTGGTGTCAGACAGTGGCCACAGATTCTCTAGTTTGAAACATCCTAGATTTAGTTAAAGTCTCCAGCAGCTCGCCAGCGTCAGGCTTGAAGAACATCAACTTAGAAGTTCCAGGGTTGAACTTCTCCTGGACATGGAGCTGGCATAGTTTCCCTCAAATTTATCATCTAAGAAATAGGTGGTAAGGGATATTAACAAGCAGCACTATTCCAGAAAATATGATGTTCCAACTATAGAATGGCGCTTGTCCCCATGAAGCGAATGAACTGAGTCCACCAATCTTCCCCAGTGAGGTTGTGGAGAACTATTTTTAGCAGATCTGAGGAATAATCTGATGAAGTAATCGAAGAGGCTGAGTCAGGGAAAACGTGGAGAAAAGATAGCTTTCATCCTTCCATGTTCATAAAGAAAGCTCTCTACAGTGTTTATGTCCCTCTGACTTCTAGCTTGCTGGTCATTGCAGATATAAATGGGGAAGTGGGAGTGAGATAATGCGCATAAGAGAAGCAGTGGTGTGAAGAGGGTGAGAGTGGAAGAGGGAGGTGAAAACAAATAGAGTAAAACTACAAATAAAAGATAGGTTAGAGAGACAAATAATGCTTAAATCTTTCAATTAAATTAAAAACAGAGCACACTAACAAATTTAAAAAATTATGAAATAATATCTATTTAAAATTAGATTTGAAATGTGATATAGAAAAAACTACAGTAAGACAAAAGAAGAGTTAAGACTAGAGCTAAATATTCTAAATTAAGAATAGGAGTTGATAAAAAATATAAAAGACTTTTTTCGATACCTTTCCAGCGTCCAAGATATCGAAAGGGAGGACATGGTGGGTCCTCCGGGGCGAAGTTCCAGATTTCCCTGGGTCTCTCGGTATGAGCCATGATCAACTGTGCTGACAACATAGGAGCCAAAAATCTAATCTAATAAAAGTGTAATATTGAAATTGACCGTTTCTTCGGGATGCCTAAGCCACACCCACCAGCCAATCATAGCGACTGCATGCAAATTAACCCAGCCAAGATGGAGGCCGGTAGTCACAGAGCTGCTAGAGTAAACAGGCAGCTTCCATTGCAGCAGGAGTAAAACTATTTGCCGACTGGGCTTCTCCCGGCTCCAGGCAACAACATATTTGCAACATTGTCTCAATTATAGAAGCCTTGGAGCGATGGAGGAAACTGCCTGCCTAGAGTCTACTAAGGCAACATTGTTTCAATTATAGAAGCCATGAGCTGAAGCAGACAGGAGGCTTTGTTGCCTGCCTAGGCCTCAGCTTAAAGGAACAAAGTATCAATTATAGAAGACAAATAAACCCCAGAAACCTGCTTCCAGCCAGCCTTCCTGGGACATTGGGTCAATGGGAGCTGTGGGCAGCCTGAAAGCCTGAAAACAGCCCTCAGTCCATCACCCAGGCTGGCCACACCCCAATGGGGTGAGGGTCCCCACTGGAGGGCTTGGCCAGCCTGCACACAGACATCAGCCCCTCACCCAGGCTGGCCAGGTACCCCAGGAGGGACCCAAAACCTGAAGGGACTGTGGGCAGCCTGAAAGCCTGAAAATGGCCCTCAGACCCAAACCCAGGCTGGCCACACCCCAATGGGGTGAGGGACCCCACTGGGGGGCTTGGCCAGCCTGAAAACAGCCATCAGCCCCTCACACAGGCTGACCAGGCACGCCAGCAGGTGGACATCCCCAGAGGGGTCCCAGACTGTGAGAGGGCACAGGTCGGACTGAGAGACCTCCCAGGCCCCTAGTCCGTACATAATCTCCGTGAAGGGGATCAAGGGACGACTAAACAGACTTCCTGCTGCTGGTATGGGTGACATGGTGATGGCCACGGTCAAAAAAGGCAAACCGGAGCTCAGAAGAAGGTACATCCAACGGTGGTAATTCGACAACGAAAGTCATACCGGAGAAAAGATGGCGTGTTTCTTTATTTTGACGATAATGCGGGAATCATAGTAAACAATAAAGGGGAAATGAAAGGTTCTACCATCACAGGACCAGTTGCAAAAGAGTGTGCAGATTTGTGGCCCAGGATTGCATCCAACGCTGGCAGCATTGCATGATTCTCTGGTGTATTTGCAAAGGAAAAACCCATTAAAAATTGGTGACATGAAAAAAATAAATATTTATCATTTTTTAAAAGACCAAGGGTTGGTGAGATAAGAGATTAAAGTTTTGAAATGGAAAACTGTACAATTAAGATAGAGTTAAAGCTCCCCTCACCAAAATAAAATAAAATAAAATAAAATAAAATAAAATAAAATAAAATAAAATAAAGGTAAATGTCTTAAAAAGTAAAAGAAAGAAAGAAAATAGGCAACTTGCAAAAGCAAACACTCCAAATAACAACCAGACCAGCTGACCAGCCAGGCTGATCAAAGGAAAGCACGAGCGGGGAAGTTCTGTGCCTAGCCGGGCTTTCCTCATAAAAGAATTTTCTTGAGGTTCACTCCTGGTGGCAGGTTCTTTAGCTTGGTTACATATTCACCTATGCTTACCTCTACCCATTCATTCCACAACAATTTATTGTGCCCAAACCTGGGAATTCAATGGTGTGGGTCAGAGAATGTTGTCCCCGTGAAGCTTATAGTCTGGTGGCAGTCGATTCTGGTGGGAGAGAATACGGGTATTACACACACTATTACACAGACAAATCAATAATTACAGAGTAATGTAAAAAAAAGCCCGGATGCTATGGCGATATAAGAACTAGCCATTGGTCCTAACCGATTTGGCTCAGTGGATAGGGCATCGGCCTGCGGACTGAAGGGTCCCAGGTTTAATTCCAGTCAGGGACATGTACCTTGGTTTCGGGCATACCCCTAGTAGCGGGTGTGCAGGAGGCAGCTGATCAATGTTTCTCTCTCATCAATGTTTCTAACTCTCTATCCCTCTACCTTCCTCTCTGAAAAAAAAAAAGAAGAAAAAAGAACTAGCCATTGATTGTACGTATATAGGGGGTGGGTAGGGGATGTGGAGTAGAGGTGCATGGACATCAGGGAAGCCCTTTCTACTAATATATTTGTCCTGAGATCTGAAGGATATAGGGGTGGAAGTGACCAATGTATGCCCAGATGCTGAAACAGGAATGTTTGGAGCATTTGAGGAACTGAAAGAAGGTTGTGGCTGGAGCAGACAGACCTGGCAAGAGAGAAGTGTTAGATGTGGTCAGAGGGGATCATGGGCTTTTTTAAAGAAGTTTGGTCTTTATCATAGGAGCCATGGGAAGCTGTTTGTTTCCTTCATGGTACTTAAGACAAAATTGTTTTATCTACTTGTCTATTTACTATTTTGGGGGTAGTGGTGAGCCTTAGGGACAGTTTTCCTGATTCCTTTGGGCCAGGAAGTCTGTCTTATATATTATTGTAGTCCCAGTGCCTACACAGTGGAGAATCTGTAAATGTTTTGAAAGACTTAACAGTGGATAATTTAGGTAGGGCGACAACAAACGTCCAGGTCTTCTCCCAAATCTGTGCTTCTGTTAGGATGCCATCTTACTGTCTCAGTAGTTTGCTTTGAGTTCCATCTGCTCATGAATATGGTAGGTGTTAGCTGTCTCCAGCAATGCTTTTGCTACCCTTAAATTAACATCTCAGCTTCTGAAGCACTGGTTATTTCTGAAAGTTTTGAGAATTGCTCATGAGTTGTGTCACCTTCCGTGATGGTAGATGGATGTCATTGCTGGCTATTGGTGACAACTTGTGCAAGTGGAGGAAGGAGTTTGTCATTGTAGACCCATGTGCCTGGCATTCTTTTCCTGAAGAAATAAGACCTGCAGTGTCAAATTGCTTTCCCACCAACAACTGCCACAAGTCTTCAGAGAAATCTTAGGAACACTTAGCTTCTTAGTCAGTTCTCCCCAAACACAGTGACACACCTAGGGCATTTGACACCTGGACCAGATCAGTTTTTAACACCCCCCTCCCTCTGTATTAGACAAGGTTACTTCTAGTAATAGGTATGTAATAATCAAGAATATTTGTTCTTTTCTTGATTTTTTTTCCTTGAGGTTTAATACAAACTATAATTTTAAAAGAATAAATGTCAATTTCAAAAAATACTGCTTTAAATAGTTTATTTCATGTATAAACTAAAATTTACACTTAACAAAAATAACACACCTTGCATTTTGCACTTTTCATCACTACTTAAAATTTAAATAGAAATAGACAACTCAGAGTGGCACAGAGAATGTTAGAACTGAAGTAAGGAAAATTCAGTTTCTTTGTTTTTAAAGTTACTGCCTATGATAGTTTATTTCAAAGCCACTTGTTTAAATGAGGAAACATGTAGTACCAAAGGGGTTGGAGACACAAACTGAACCTGAAGGGAGTTTGAATGTTTTTGAATGTTAGGGATTTATTCTCACAAGATTCTTTGTGGCTGAGTCTGTGTGTGTGAGGGGGCTCACATGGTAGGAGGTGGGATGGGAGGATGGAGAGGGGCTGCCATTGCATAACTGTGAGTTTCCCAAATTAACTTCCAGATTAAATACAATCTTTACTAAAGGATAACAACAAAATCTGCATATATAAAAGCCTAAGCAACTATTATGACTGAACGACCAGAATGACCAGCATGACTGGTTGACCAGTCATTATGATGCACGCTGACCACCAGGGGGCAGATACTCAACGTAGGAGCTGCAACCTCATGGTCAGTGCACTCCCATAGCCAACCTCCTGCAGCCCCTGTCCCTGGCTGGCCAAACTCCTGTGGCCTCTCCCCCTGGCCAGCCAGCCCCCTGATGGGCCTCGATTGCCAGCCAGGCTGAAGGACCTCACCTGTGCATGTTTTCATGCACCAGGCCTCTAGTATGCTAATATGAAGTTTACACATATTTATTTAAACTCCACACTAGCCACAGCAATTATTTTCTCACTTGGTATTACTTAGAGTTGCCTGCACATGATAACAAAAAGCAGACAAATCTTTTGAATTTATTATTCAAATTATTATTAGCTGCTGTACAGAAAATGTACTCCTCCTTTATCACCTGCACCTACAGGGGACTGTCTCTCCTCTCCCCTGCCCTTGGTAAGCCAGGACTCCCAAGGACTATAAACAAAACAACAAAGACCCATAAAAAATGTTACGTGGTGTCCTGGCTGGGTGGCTCAGTTGGTTGGAGTGCTGTCCCGTTCACTGAAAGGATCATGGGTTCACTTCTAGGTCAGAGTACATACCTAGGTTGCAGGGTCAATCCCTGGTCAGGAAGCATATAGGAGGCCACCAATCAATGTTTCTCTCTCACATTGATGTTTCTCTCACTCTAAAATCAATAAAAACATATTCTCAGGTGAGAATTAAAAAAATAAGGTTACATGTAATTTAATAAACTAAGGGTTCCCCAACTTTTCCTCCAGCATTGAAAGACAATTTTCAAAAATTAATTTTCTGAATAACACACTTTGGGAAAATCTCCAGTGATCTTCTACTTTGGAAAAGTAGGTTGTTGCCTATTTTTAAAAGCACTTGGACAAACATTTTTATATGCTTATTCACTTATTGCTTAAAGACAAACTCCTGAGTGTGGATTTGCTGGGCTGAAGCCTACAATGTTTAAAGCTTCCTATGTTTTTTACTGCATTTCTGACAAACCAACTTAACATATGAAGAACAATTGTGACTTCCAATCTCCAGAGTTTCCACTGATACTACATAGATATTGTAGCCTAAACAGGTGGCACATTCAGAAAATCCTCCAGTCAGAAGCAGACAAGCAAGAACTGTGGTCAGCAGGGAGGCTGAGGGAGAGGCAGAAGGAAGAAGCGTCTCTGGGGTGGATGCCCACCTAGCTCAGAATAATGTGCCCCTCACTCCCACCTGCTTGGACTATTCTGCTTCTTCTAACAAGAACTAGAACAAATCATAACTACTTCCTCTGATATACTACAGGGTGGGGCACAAATAGGCATACAGTTATTTGTATAGAAAATAATACAAAAATCTATAATAATAAAAGGGTAATATGGTAATTAGACCAGACAGCCACACGACTTTCTGGACATCCAGATGTCCTTCCAGATAAAGCTGGGGCAGTGGGGGCCGAGATAGAGACAGCTGCTGGGGTGGCAGCAGGGGCCAAGGCAGCCAGGGCTTCAAGTGGGACCCTCCATCCTTGGTGAGCCCACGGCCCCACCCCCTCACCAGCTACCAGCCCTGCACATGGTTCCTGGGTCCCACAGCACAGCCCCTGCCTCTGCTGAACCTGCCTCTTCCAGACAAAGCAGGGGCTGCGAGGGACTGTGAGGGGCTGTAGGGCTGAGCCCCTTGCACAAATTTTGTGCATCGGGCCTCTAGTTAATAATTAAAATGCAAGAATAAGCTCTGTGTTTTATGTACTCACAACTGTAAACCTCCTTGTGCCTTACCCTGCAAATGTTTTTATATATCCATAAATGAAAAACTACTATTAATTCCATATAATTAATTTATTAATAAACGAATAACTGAATAACCCAATGAACACCAGGATCCACATAAAGGGTTTACTGCAGTACTTAATGCTCAGTGAGCACCGATTAAGTGTTCTCCATTATGTTTGGCCGTCCTCATGGTTATAATTACAGATCTCATTGTGAAAGGCCTGGGCGAAGGAAGTCGTTAATTGGGACCTCGGTGCCCTGTATTGACGACTCTGGTCAACTGGAATTCTTTAGGACTGATGCTGGGATGGTCAACTAGCAACATGGCCACATCAGGGCTTGCACCACTGGTGAGGACTTGCCCCTCTGGGGACGGGCTAAGCTGTTTTGAATCAGGCTCTACTTCTCACCTGTGGTGTGGACATGGGTAACTTATTTCACTTTTCTAAGCCTCAGTTTCCTCATAGGCAAATAGAGGTAATAACAGTGCTTAGCTCCTGGGGTTTGTTGTGGGAATTAACTGAAAACATGCTAAAGCACCTAGCGTGACACCTGGCCCTTAGCAAGGACCCAGAAAATATTGGTAATTATTATGGATTCAGCCTGGCTGACCTTTTGGTGTTTATTTTGTACACAAATCAAATGATTTATCTTTTCCACAATTAAAAAAAGAAACATGTCCTAGAAACTAGAGCCAGCACATCGAGGCATGATTACCTAAGAAAGTCATCTTTAAAGGTATCTCAGTAAAGCTCTGTATCTGTAGGTGCAGAGGCAAGACTCTCACCACCTGTCTCCATGGCTGTCACTTTCCTTCCCCCCTTTGGAACGGGCCTATTTCATCAAGCCCCGTGCCCATTAAGCCCTATTGTTGTTTCACGTGGTCCTTGATGGCACCGTGGGCTCATTTTCCACCTGCTGCCAAGCTGACAAACTCTCAGAATTCTCCCTTTGTTTTGTTCCATTTTTGGTATTTGCGAACCAGAGGAGAGACATGGTGAAGATTCAGGGAGGGCAGAGCCAATTTTCTAATGATGGGAGGGTTGAGTTTGTAGGTGAAGGGGATGTAGGACTGGATGCCTGGCGAGGAGGCTGACTGGGAATGTGTCACTGGGGTGGGTGCCTGACCCTGGGACACTCCTCTCTCCACACTAAGCTCTCAGCTAATTGACCCCTGGAGCCCCGCCCTAAGTTCTAGAAGCTCAGCAAGGCGGAACTTACCCAGCCCACGTGGCTCTGCAACAAGTCTGCCACCTCCCAGCTCTGCTCTGACCTCAGGTCCCAGTTCTAGCAACGTAACTGAGTCCTAGACGATTCTTCTGACCACAGCTCTTCTTTCAAGATTCAACTCTGCCTGGTTTGGACCAGTGCCCCATTCTTCCAAACAGAGACTGGGATCTTACTCCTGACTGCCAGCCCTGAGACTGGGGCCTTGTTAACTCAGGCCAAAACCTTCTAATGCCAACTGTGGTTTGCCACAAAACTGTGTCATTATACTCTCCTCAATTCCCAGAACCCCCACATCTTGTTGACCTGGTGGACAGGTCTCCAGTTTCCCAAGAGAAGATGTGTGTGGGGGTGAGAAAAATCTCCTGGGTTTTCAGTCTTTACCACTAATTCCTAATCTAACTAAGACTGCAGGCTAGGTTTGGCCTGTGAATTGCTGGTCTGCATGTGCTTCCTAAAACCTCTGTGTCACAGTTCCTCATCTGTGAAAGCAAGAAACTTTTTCAGATAAAGCCTGGAGTCCTTTCCAACTCCAGGATCCTTGTGACTCAGTGAAGAAAGGATCCTGGACAGGAATGGGTCATGATCGATTTCCCATCTTTTTAGTAGGAAACAGGAAGTTGTCTAAGAGGGGACAAAAAGGAGGAAGTGGGCTTGGGAAACTAGCTGATTCAGTCAGCTCTCTGCATTGCTCCTCACCCCTGATTAACTCCAGCCCTCTGTGGCTTCTCTGGAGTGGGTTACCCTTCCCCCACCCCTACCAGGGCTTCCTTGGGACATCAGCTATGCACTACCACCCTGGATCACCATCTCTCCCGTCTGTTTCCCTTACATCTCCTGAATGCCTCAGTGAAGTTTGCAAAAAGCTGCCTTAGCCCCAGCATGGTCACGGATACTCTGAAAGTTGTTCTCACAGTTTGTTAATCAGTTTACTTAATGCACTTGCTTTTTTGTGGGAAAGTCATGGGTTTGTTCCAGTTGACCATGTCTGATTTTGTGGACAGAGAATGTACCTCCTCTCATCAGCCATATCTCAAGCAGTTTGTGAAGAGAAAGAGTATGAAGAACACAAATCTATCACAGCTACTAGGGAAGCAACTAAACATGGTTTTGAGTTCACTCATTTCCTGGGCTTTCTCCTGTGGGACGAAGGCATTGAGTGCTGTGGTCACTGGCATAAAACAAGCACCGAACGCTCCTCAGGGTAAGAGGGTGTTAGAATGAAACCTTCCTGACTCTTTTTTTTCTTCCCAGTTGTGAGTGCGAGATGATAGATGTCAGATACCACAGTGAGACAGACACTCCCCTTCCAATTAGTAATTGGAAAGGAGATGTCTGCCTGGCCAGCCTGGCTCAGTGGTTGAGCGTCAACCTATGAACCAGGGGATCAAGGTTCAATTGCCAGTCAGGGCACAAGCCTGGGCTGCAGGCTCGATCCCCAGAGTGGGGTCGGTGGGAGGCAGCCAATCAATGATTCTCTCTCATCATTGATGTTTCTATCTCTCTCTCCCTCTCTCTATCTCTCTGCAATCAATAAAAAATATATTTTAAAAAGAGAAAAAAAGAAAGGGAAATGTCTCCAAGAATCTGTTTCACAATCCTTATATCGAGAGGTTAAGACAAGATTGAGGAAGAAAATGTCTTTAGCCAGAGCGTGTGTGGTAGGTGTAATAGATATTACTAAGCTCCTCCAGAGCCCATGACCAACTGCCCCTCTTCCCCATGCATACCCCTCAGCTGCCCTTTTCTTTGCAGAAATGCCCTCAGCAGATAGGACCTGTAGGCTCCACACGCCCACCCTGAGCACCCAGAAACCTTGGCCAACTAGCAAGGGGATATACCCTGACCTCCTTGCCTCCAGGTGGGACTATCTCTGTGATGCACTTTGAGCTTCAGGATTTTCCCTCTGGAATTAGTCTCTAGCTGGTGTCATGTTCTGGCTTAGCTTCATTCTCAACCCCCACCCCTCACCCCCCTGCTTTATCCTGTTCTCCTCACTCTTCTTCTAATGAGAACACATCCTCAATAAATTACCTGAACAAGAATCCCCAGTCTAGGCTCTGCTTCTAGGGAGACTGACCTAATACAGAGGCGGGGCACCTCCGAGGCAGTGCTGATGGATGTAGAAGAAGGGGGTTTCAAGGCAACCACTTAGGGAGTGCTGCAGTGACCCCTGTAAGCAAGGAATGGAGAGGACAGGTCCGTCCCTCAGGCCTGAGAATGCTCCAGTGGCTCATGAATGGTGTCTGCTCTCACCTTGGAGATCCAAGGACAACTACCTCATTGAGAAGCCAGGTAGTTGCTGCATAGAGATGACCTGCCTCCCGGGGAGGCAAGGGGTGCATGATTGCGGATGGACCACTGTGGGCCAAGAAGAGAGCAGGGTGGGGTCTTCTCAGCCCGTTGGGCTGCCCAGAGGGGCACAGAGACCTCTGCCAAGCTCATCTAGAGGTGTGTCTGAGAGTGAGGAACGTGCTTTCGTTGTCCACCAAGCATACAAATCAATCAGGCCCGGTCAACGGAGCTGCAAGAGCAAGGAACTCAACAGGAAACCTCTGACGAACCCACAACCCCCCCCCCCCTGGGAAAACCACCTGCCGACCCCACCAGGGATTCCAGCTTTTACCATCGCCAGGTTCAGCCAAGCGACACACAGTTTTCCTCTCTCCTCACTTCAACCACAGTGAGAGAGAAATCACAGGTACCGCAAGTGAGCTGGGGGGAAGTGGAGGACAGAAGGACCACAAACACCTTCCCCACCGAAGGCTTGTGAAGCAGCCCAGGGCGGGAGGAGGGGTGACAAGTCAACCCCAATTCCAGGTTTGGGTTTTTTATTATTAGGTGAGCCTATGTACATTAAATTTCAAAAATGAGACTCTTTTTAAAAAAATATATTTTCGTTGATTTGAGAAAGGAAGGAAGAGGGAGACAGAAACGCCAATGATGACAGAGAATCATGAATTGGCTGCCTCCTGCACACCCCCTTCTGGGAACGGAGCCCACAACCAGGGCATGTGCCCTGGAGTGGACTCAAACCCAGGACCCTTCAGTCCGCAGGCTGACGCTCTACCCGCTGAGCCACGCCAGTCAGGGCTGAAAGGAGATCCTTTTACTATCGACTGTGGCTACCACTCCTAGGGACACAAGACTTTATTCGTGAATCAGAGAAGCTGATCTCCACTTAGCTGAACTTAAGGCGACGGAGGGAGACAGAAATCACGTGTGGCTCATCCTCCATGCATCCTGCTTGTGCAGCATACAGTTACATAAGCAGGGAGCGGAGTGCTTCCGACTGCTTCCGAGAGAAGCCCTGCGCTGAGTCAGTCGGTGCACCTTCCGCCGCCCCAAGGATAGAAACGTCTCCTGGATAAGAATCTGAAACAAGTTCTGGAAGTTTTGGCTGGCGGGGTGCCAGGTGACTCAGAGCTGTGTAACGTGCCTAAGGGAGTCAGCGTGCCTCCTTGTGCTCCTTGTGGAAGATGGAATCTGCCATCTTCCGGGGTGGCGACTTCTTCCAGGGCCCAGGTTGGAAAGAGGTGTGTAGGGTCACTGCGCTACGGAGCACCTGTCAGGTACTGAAGATGAAAACGCACTTGATTTTTAGGTTCACTTGTTGATATGTATTTGCTGTCCATAATTTTTATCTTTATCAAATGAATAAAAAAAGTCTGATGAACAGAATAAACTGGTGAATAGAATAGAATCAGGGGCATAGAAAGGGAGTGGACTGATAATTCACAGGGGGGAAGGGGCGTGGGGGGGTGCAGGAAGAGACTGGACAAAAATCATACACCTATGGATGAGGACAGTGGGGGGAGTAAGGGCAGAGGATGGGGTGGGAACTGGGAGGAGGGGAGATGTGGGGAGGAGGGAAACAACTGTAATAATATGAACAATAAAGATTAAAAAATCAATAAAAACATATTTTAAAAACATATTACAATAAACGATTAATCAGTAAAAAAAAAGAAAGAAAGAAAGAAAGAAAGAAAGAAAGAAAGAAAGAAAATGCAATGACACGCAGCCCCAACAATAGTTTGCTCTGTCATCTCCTTTAATCATCACTTCTGCGGAGTGACCCCATCAGAAGTGATGATTAAAGTGAGGCTTGATCAGGAAGTGCTTAAATCAGGTGGATGGCAACTTTGATGGAATATTGGCTCACCTGAGAAGTTTTTTAAAAAAATGTTCAGCCCTAGCTAGTTTGGCTCAGTGGATAGAGCGTCAGCCTGGAGATTGAAAGGTCCTGGGTTCGATTCTGGTCAATGGCACATGCCTGGGTTGCAGGCTCAATCCCCAGTAGGGAGAATGCAGGAGGCAGCCAATCAATGATTCTCTCACCACTCCTTTCTCTCTCTCTCCTTCTCTCTTTCTCTCTGAAATCAATAAAAATATATTTTTAAAAATTATCATGTTCTATCCTGGAAAGATTCTGATTTATTGGTCTGGGCTGCTGCCTGGGGATCAGAATATTTTTTAAACTTCTCAGATGATGTTCATATGCAGTCAATGTGGTGAACTATTGTAGATTATTGTAACAAAACTAAGTGCCAAGGAACTAAGATGACAACTGTATTAAAATTTTATTTTCCTACACAGAGTCTTAGTAGAAATTTTTATTTTATGAAATGAAAATCAGTAATAAATATTTTAATGTATACATAAGCCTTTTGCATTTTTTTGTATTCCTAAGATATCCAAGTAATAAAAATTACTAACATATGTTATCCACCTGAGAACATATTTTTTTCAATTATCATTAGATTTTCACTGTTCACTTTTCTATAAAATCTTTTTGCCAAGTGATCTTGTTTTTAAACTAGTCTATAAAAAACAAATTTCAAATATTAAAATGTTGATTAAAATAATAAGGGACACCTGCTAATAAATAATAAGTAATCTCTTTATTTTTCTTAGCAATTTCATTATCCCTGATTCAATAGCAAATACTATCATATAAAAATCAAATAATAGGGTGTATAATGTCAGAACATTGAGATTAATTCCTCAAGTCCCTTGCTTCTGGGTGTCTGTTATGGAAATAAAATATGCAAACATTTCAACAAGATTTTACACAGGTTTATGATATGTTTTTGTTTTAAAAACTTGTGTTAGAGCAAAAGGTAAAAATTATTCAGTAATAATTTGGGGGCCCATCATTCATCATCTAACTTATTTTACACTCTGGAGGCAAATGTCTGGTGTGAAATAGTATCAGCTACTTAACTCAGGTAATTTAAATAAATTGTTTTGTGTAGACACACACACACACACACACACACACACATGACAGCCACATGTAGGAGTGATTTTTGCTTCCATCAATGGAATTTAGAAGTCGGGATGGGTAGGAAATGGACATAATTTTTTTCCTTTTTATATCATTATGTACATTGTTTACAACCTATTTTTTTTTAAGTTTTCTACGTCAAACTTTCTTCCTATCTTTTTAAAAAGTAATTTTTTCCCTTATATTTTTTTGTTCCCCAGCCTTTCCTTCTATTAGTCACTCTGTATTCTCAGTTATAATAGGCCTCTACACCCACTTTGTTCACTGATTCATTCCTTAATCCACCATTTGACAATTAATTCTATTGTAGTCAACTGTCACACCACAGAAAAAGGCTTTGAAAAGAAAGGAAACACTGATTTCTTTATTAACAGATTGAGTAGCTTACCTCATAATCCAACTTTCCTTTTTAAAAAGAATGTATCTTTATTGTTGAGAGTATTACACATGTTCCCCATTTTCCCTCCTTTGTCCCCTCAACCCTTACTCCCACCCCACCCCAGGCCTTCATCACACTATGCTCTGTATTAGTGGGCTATGCATATATGCATATTTGGTTAATCTCTTTCTGCCCGCCCTCCCTTCCCTCTGAGATTCAGTCTGTTCCATACTTCCATGTCTCTGGACCTATTTTGGTCATCAGTTTATCTTGTTCATTAGATTCCACATGTGAGATCATGTGATATTTATCTTTCTCTGACTGCTTATTTTGCTTAGCATATTCATCTCCTGGTCCCTCCATGCTGTGTCAAAGAGTAAGAGATCCCTCTTTTTCACAGCTGCATAATATTCCATAGTGTAAACGTTCCATAGCTTTTTTTAAAATCCTCTCATTTACTGATGAGCACTTGGGTTATTTCTAGATCTTAGCTATTGTAAATAACACTGCTATGAACAAAGAGGTGCATATATTCTTTCTGATTTGGTATTTTAGGATGATCAATAGAGCAACTTCTTAGTGGATAATAAAACCCCAAACCAGTGTCTCTGGGCAGTGCCTCTTAACACTGTTCCACCTCGTCCTCTCACCCCACCATCAGCCCCTTTCTTTCTTTTTTTAAAATATATTTTATTGATTTTTTTACAGAGAGGAAGAGAGAGGGATAGAGAGTTAGAAACATTGATGAGACAGAAACATTGATCAGCTGCCTCCTGCACACTCACTACTGGGGTTGTGCCCACAACCAAGGTACATGCCCTTGACCGGAATCGAACCTGTGACCCCTCAGTCTACTATATTCACTGAGCCAAATTGGTTAGGGCACCATCAGCCCCTTTTATCAGGTGACTGGGAACCTGCAATAAACCAAAGTAACAGGTTTAAATATTCAGAGATTAGAGAATCTGAGTCATAATCTGTTCCTCTGCTTTCAACAGTACTTAATTTTTTATATTCCATCCCCTCTTCTATTTTGCCTTCTCCTTTTTACTCTCATTGTTTTGTTCTTCTATATATGTTTTTTCTTTTCCTCTTTCTGTTTCCATTCTTCTCCTGTACTTACCTATGTCCCTGGCCAGGGATCCCTAGGCATTGTTGATTGTCACCAGTACTCTACAGGATGAACCTGGTGTCCTCTGAGAGCCACTACCCCAGTCAGTTCTCTCTCGGCTAGGAACAATGGAGGGCTATGACAATTAAAGAGCTAAGTCCTGAAAGTCACAAGGGTGCCAGCTGGAAGTTATATTCTAGTAAATGTGCCCTTAAGGGCTGCAGTGGATTTTCTTTACAGCGGTTTGTAAGTAAGTTCCAACAGTAATATCCCAAAAGGTTTGGAGCATTGGTAATAAAGGATGGAGCCTCTCAAGGTGACATCTTTGAAACAGACAACACTAATTTGGATGTGTGTCAGAACAAAAATACTGCATGGAGGATCCCTGTCCTTCCCCTTTTTCCATGTATCGAAGAGAATTCTGATTTGATCAATATGGCTTTCTGCCCTTCCCGCCAGTTGGGAGATAAGGGGAGGGAGGGCAGAGAAACAGAAGCCCAATAAGTTCTCCTGGGAGTTTGCTAAAATGAAATCCTAACCCCCAAAGGTAATAGCATTGGTAGGTGGGGCCTTCGGAAGATGTCTACGTCATGAAGGAGCCCTCTTGGATGGGAGTAGTGCCTAATAAGGAGACCCACAGAGATCCCTAGCCCCTGCCACCAGGTGAGGACATAGCGAGACGGTGCCAGCTATGAACCAGGAGGAGAGCCTTCACCGGAAGGCAACCATGCTGGTGCCCAGCCTCCAGAGCTGTGAGAAATACATTTATGTTAGTAAGCCACTCAGTCAGTGATATTTTGTTATAGGCTAGAACAAGAATAGACTAGGACAAGGACCCTCAAAACCACCTCGCCCCACCCCTCCAACCCTGTTTCACTAAGAGGATGCTCTGGACTCAGGATACAGTCTTACTCAAGGCTATGACCTATTGCTATAAAGAGATACAAAGCATAATCAGCAAAGGGAATGGGAACACGGGCTAAAGTCTGGAGGAAACGAGGTACAAACTTCCAAGGGTCCTAGATCACATGGAGGTGCTTAATTCCTCCAGCTACTTGTGATATGTGGGCAATAGAGTCTACCAGGAAAGCGCCTTAGAGTCCCGGGGCCCGGGTTTACTGGGGGCTGGTCTTGTAGGCACAATCTGCCAAGCAAATACCAAAACTCCCGACTCCCCAAAGGAAAACAGGAGTTCAGCATAAGCCACATTGTTCTACAAACAGTTTAGGCCCAACAAGTCATGCTTACTTTAGGGAATAGTGGGAACCCTCCCGAAATTTAAGTTCCCAGACACCAGCCAAGAGGCAGCTTGCACTCAAGCCTTTCTGAGGATAGCAGTCTCAGGCTTGCTACGACTCCCTTCTGCACACGAGGCATGTTTTTATCCCCTCTTTACATTATATGTGGAAAGGAGGCTTAGAGATGTCAACGAGTAGTTACTTAGCAAATAGTGGAATTTAGATAAAATCCCAGCTCTCTGACTCCCAAGCCTGTGCATTAGCTTCTGAATTGCAAAATGCTGAAAGTCTATTTTAAAAAATGGAGAGGGACTTTTGTTCCAGCATAATAGGCAGGTAAGAGTTCAGAACACACCGCCCCCAAATACGCTGCTTGGCATATCAATTATTTCGAGTTAATGGTGCTTTAAAAACAGCAGATACCAGAAGGGCATTCTGACCTTCCTTTATTTTCCAAAAGCATAATTTCGCAAATTACCCTGTGAAAGGTGCCCTCCCTGTGCCAGGAGGAGGAAACATCGTATCACTAGGGCCAGTGTCGAGGGCGAGAGAAATCTGTACAAACAGACTCTTGGCTTCCTTTAGACTTTCCTCGCGCATTTAATTAGTTAATTAATTTACATATTTGGAAATTGACATATCACGATGAAGATCCCTCTAGCTTTAGGAAGTACGAAATGCTTATGTTTTTTATTAGTGAGATCCGCCACAGATGGATCTGATTAATGCACTCATTTATCTTTTGAGTATCTTCACAGGAAAGAGGGTAGGGTTGACTGGAGGCCTTGAATGTGGATGAGTTAGAAGCACATATTTCTGTTTTCATGGTTTATTGAAAGATTATTTTTCTTCATTTAAAAAAAATCGAAAATATGGTTATTTTGCATAAAAATTTATTTATGTTGCCCTGGCCAGTTTGGCTCAGTGGATACAGCATTGGCCTGCGGACTGAAGCGTCCCAGGTTTGATTCCGGCAACCCACATGCCTGGGTTGTGGGCTCAATCCCCAGTAGGGGATGTGCAGGAGGCAGTCAATCAATGATTCTCTCTCATCATTGATATTTCTATCTGTCCCTCTCCCTTCCTCTCTGAAATCAACAAAAATATGTATTAAAAAGAATTCTTTACTTTAAAACATTTATTTATGTTAACATGTGATAAATTTATCATTATTAATGTGATTTAATAAAGAAACCTTTATTCTCAGTTTTAATTTCCAATACAGTAAAACTTGTGTTTTAGTGACTTTTCTATGTATATGCCCAATATATAAACACTTAGTTACTTCTTTGAGTCTTACTTTTTATTTCTTCTTTCTTATTAATTTACCTTTATTGTTGAAAGTAGTACAGATGTCCCCCTTTTTTGTCCCATTGACTCACTTCACCCCATCCTGCCTGGTTCTTCCTTTTTCTTGTGAGGGCTCCAATGTACATGTAAATAAAATTTGTATGCTTTCACAAGTTAAATCTGCCTTATGTCAGGCCCAGCCAGAAACTGTAAAAGGGGAGAGGAAAAATGTACCTCCCCTCCAGTACATTCAGAGAAGTACTACCTGTATTTTTAGAACCATTGCTGTAACCTCTTAACTTAGGCTTGGGTAGCTTAGGGAATGCAAAGTGACATCTAATGAATGCAGGAAACTTTTTCAGGTTTGAGGGAAAAAATACAGAAACCAGCAGTGTGAACGCTTAGAAAATATCTAAAAATTACAAGAGATCGTGGAGCCTTGACTTATCCCAGTTCCTGGAGGTAATAGACAAGGTTCACACAGGAGAACAGAGGCAATTCTATGCATTTCAAACAGAAAGCAATTAACACAGGAAATTCCTAGTTTGGTATCTACTGTGACTCTACCCTCTCTCATGCTCTGGGCCCCCATTGACAACACATCTTAACATGATGCCATTTCCCATGCTTGGGAGAATAGTTCCAATTTCTCTGATTCTCTCTCTCCAGTTTGTTTTTGCTGCTAATCAAGAGCAATCTGTATGAGAAAGCCGTCACTTCTATACAGACATTCCTCCAAGAGAGTACCAAGCTGACTTAGGTTCTTCCCGCTCCCCTCTCATCCCCACCTGTGAATTCTGGTCAGAATGGTATGTATTTTGATGGAGGAAAAAAAAAAAAAAAAAGAATTCCAGCAGAATTATGAGCAGCATTCCCCCCCCACCCCTCCACCCCCCGAGTTTTGTCTGCTAAATGTTAGTCTGGAATCCGGTAAAGAGAATAAAACAAAGGACAAGGTGAGACGCAGAGTGCATGCAGCAACACCTGCTTGTTTTCAAGTCACAGAGGAAAACCAGCAACAAAACCTGCCTGACAAAGAGTCCTTGCAGACCTGAAAGGATGCACTGGATTCACTCCGTGCTGCTAACCTCTTCACAAAACGATGCTTCTCTTCTTAGTCAGAGTTAACAATAGAGGGTGCAGGAACCATTTTTTCTAGTCCTGAGCTTCTCCTCCTCTTCTTGCTGTCATCTTTTGTACGTTTTGCTGCTTTTAGGACCACCATAGTTTAAATCCCCCACATTTTCTGTGAGTAGGAAATAAAACTCCCCCACATAAAATTAAGTGACACAAAAATGAATAAGGGAAGAAAGTAAAAAATTATAAGATTCAAGTTCAGGGTTGTCTGTGAACATAATATATTTCTTAACATGTAAAAACTATATGTTAACATTAATTAAATATTTACATAATCCTTGTCTCCTAAGGCCGCATTTGGGAGTGGATGGGTGATATTCATAGCAATCTCCAAACGCTTTCTTTAAGCTGCCTCTGTTTTCCCCAAAGTAATGTTCAAGTCCTAACATTTCAGAGTGTGACTTTATCTGAAAAAAAAAAAAGGCTCTTTACATATGTAATTAATCATTATGAATTTCAAGAGGAGATCATCCTGGATTAGGGAGGGGGGCCCTAAATTCAATGACATGTCCTTACAAGAGACAGAAGTGAAGAAGACATGTGGAGAAAAATGTGAAGATGGAGGCTGAGATTGATAATGAGGAGACAGGAAAAGCTAGGTCCATAGGGGCAATACCTTGGGAAGGGAAAGTAAAACCCAACAACCCAGCTGGGTGAAGAGACTAAAGACACCCCAACTGGGTGGGGAAGGAAAGGTGTGGGAGAGGGAGACATGAACTTTAAAATATATGGATGTCACTGAGACAGGCAGCATGCTGGTAACCAGTCTCAAGGCAGAGAGGCACGCATACATACACAATCACGCACTTCCTTCTCTTCTCCCCAGTGCAGCCCACAATGGACACCTGACATTCCTGTTTCTAGAAGCACAACCCCCAATGCCCACGTGGCTTATGGCCACATGGGCCTCCACACATGGACTACTAGACTTTAATGATCTTGGATGTTGAACTACTCATGATTGTAACAGGAAAAGGAAGCTCTGGACACTGGGTTACTCCTGAGCCCCGCTACACCCTTTCCAGGGCTGGCTTTTCTCAATAAACCTCAGTTCCATTAATCGTTTTTGTCCCCGACTTCATTCTTCCATTTTTCAAGACAATACGTTATGCCCAGATGTCATGATCCCCAAAGACCTCCAGTGAGCCCAATTCCAATGCAAAAGCAAAAAGCCTTTATTCGAGCTAGCTCGAGCTCAGTCCCACACACACTCACCGAGGCAGCGGTAGGACGGAGAGAGAAAGCGAGTTTCCAGAGAACAAAGGTTTTATAGGGGGTCTGGAAGTAGTGGGTGGGGTAACGTGTGTGGCCCCTGTTGATTGGTCGAGGGAAGGGCCAGGGTTTGGTTGCACAGGGGGCAGGATGCAGTTAGCCTAATTGGGACTTGGGTCATTTCCTCTGCATCCCTATTGGCCGGTTTGAAACAGGGGGGTGGGGGGCGGTTTGAGTAACTGTTACAACTGTTACATTCTTGTAAAAGGGACAGAACAAAAAGAACAGTTTGGAGTCAGTCTTGCACCACCCTTTCAAATAAACTCAGATTCAACATCATGAGCCTACAAGCCAAGGAATGCCAAGGATCACTGGCAGCCACTGGAAGCTAGGAGAGAGGTGGAATCAATTCTCATTCAGAACCTCTACTGGAACCAACTCACCCACACCTTGATTTTGGCCTCCTGGCCTCCGAACGCAGCAGAGAACACATTTCTGTTGCTTAAGCCACCGGGTTTACAATAATTTGTCACAGCAGCCCTAAGGAACTAATACTCGGGCTAATTCTTGTTATTTCTCATTGCTTACTGTCTACACCCAGTGCTGCTACTACAGTTCATTATAGCAGGGGTGGGCAGGGTTTCTTCTGTAAAGGGCAAAACAGTAAATATGTTGGGCTTTATGTGCCACACATTCTCTGTCACAACTACTAAGCTGTGCCATTGCAGTGCAAAAGTAGCCATAGACAATATGTAAATGATGGACATGACTGTGTGCCAATAATACATTATTTACAAAAGCAGATGGTGGCCATATTTGACTCGTGGGCCAGAGTTTGCTGCCCCCCTGCACTATGATGCTCTCCCTTGAGATCCTGGTGCCCCATCTCTTGGCAGTCCTCCTAGCGGCCTTGCAGCACCAGCAGGTCTTCCATGCGAAAGGACTTCATATGGCTTGTTTTGATTTTCCAAATTCTCTGATATAGATTTGCTTTTATTGCCCACTGTCACCACTTGTTATTTTACAACACTCATCTGACCCAATTTATTTCCCACTTCTCAGTTTTAAAAAATTCCAGTCATGAAATATTGTTTTCGTTTTCTTCTTATACAACTGAGCCATTTTCATGGTAAATTGGCAATGGAGGCATTTGTGATTGTCATTTGTGTGGTCTGGTGGGCGGCTGCAGACTGCTTCAGAGTGTGTGGGCGGCCAGCAGACTCCTGGGGGCCAGCAGCCTTGCAGCCATACAGCTTACTGAGTGGAAGAGAAAACAAGAACAGAAGAGGCTGCTTCTTGCACATAACTTTTATTTTGAGATCAAGCACAACAAGAGAGGGGAGGGGAAAGAGAGAGAGAGAGAGCTACTGATTCTTCCAAAACAATAGATGATTATTTGGAGGCAGGGAATATAAGCTCAGGGAGAAGAAGGCAAACAAACTAAATGGAATTTTGTATCAGTAAATCAGAATCAGTTACTCAGTCTGCATAGGACTATGGAACTTTACAGCACAAACATCAAAGCGAGAGAAGCTTTATTTGGACTCAGAAATACTCAGGGTTAAGAATGGAAAGGAAAGCAAAACTTTCATAAAAATCTGAGATAAATGGGCTCTGATCTAGACCATTTGTCCTCTCTTTTCTTGTCTATGTTAGCCCCTAGTTAGCTTCTGATGGCTGCTATAACAAACTAGAGGCCAGGTGCACAAAATTCGTGCATGGGCGTGGGGGTGGAGGGGATGCCTCAGCCCAGCCTGCACCCTCTCCAATCTGGGACCCCTTGGGGGATGTTCAACTGCTGGTTTAGGCCCGATCCTTGTGGGCATAAAGCGGCAGTTAGACATCCCCCTCACAGTCTGGGACCAATGGCTCCTAACTGCTTATTTGCCTGCCGGCCTGATCACCCCTAGCAACTCTGCATGTCTGCCTGATAGCCTCTAACCCCCCTGCCTGCCTGCCTGGTTACCCATAACCATCTCTGTCTGCCTGCCTGATGCCCCTAACTGCTCTCCCCTGCCAGCCTGATGTCCCCTAACTGCCTCTGCCTCAGTCCCTGCCATGATGGTTTTGTCCAGAAGGATGTCCAGAAGATGTCTGGTCTATCCAGTCTAATTAGCATGTTACTCTTTTGTTAGTATAGATTACCAGAAACTTGATTATTTAAAGCCACAGGCATTTATTCTCATAGTTCTGGAGGCCAGAAGTCTGAAATGAATGTCGAGGCTGAGATCAAGGTGTCAGCGGGGCTGTGCTCCCTCAGGAGCTTCTAGGAGAGATTCCACTCCTTGCCTCTTTCAGCTCTGGTGGCTGCTGGTGTTCCTTGACTTGTGGTCACATCACTGCAACCTCTGTCACCCCTTCTACCTGCCTCCCTCTTCTGTCTGTGTCAAATTTCTCTCTTCCTCCCTCCTAGAAGGATCTACTGACGGCCCGTAAGGCCCATCTAGATAATCCAGGATTACCCCCCATCTCAAAAATTTTTTTTATTAATATGTTTTTATTGATTTCAGAGAGGAAGAGAGAGGGAGAGATAGAAACATCAGTGCTGAGAGAGAATCATTGAGCGGCTGCCTTTTGCACACTCCCTATTGAGGATTGAGCCCACAACCTGGGCATGTACCCTTGACCATAATTAAACCTGGGACCTTCAGTCCACAGGCCATAGCTCTATCCACTGAGCCAAACCAGCTAGGGCCCATCTCAAAATTCTTAATCACATTTGCAAGTATCTTCTTTTGTCCATATATGGTACCAGGATCCAGGGATTGGGATGTGGATATCCTTTCCGGACCCCTTTCAGCATACTAAGTGCCCAAACTTGACTCCCGACAGCAAAGAAAATCAGTGCAGGTCACAGACTCAGCTTCCTCAGGAGGCAGGTTAGCCCCCTTAGCAGGGTAAGGAGGTGGGGTGCAGGTTGGCTCAGTTTATCAAATATTTCTTTCAATCACGTACAACATTTCAGGCTCTCCTCACACATTGACTGCAAGATCCACGTGGTTGGCCTTCTCTTTAGTCTGGCTTTGCAATAGAGAGTGATTAAAAAAAGACTTAAAAAATACAAAAGGTGGATCATGTTTTAAATAGGCAGAAACCCAGGAAGTTTTCTACAATGAGCATTTTTTTTTAAGGAAAAAAAATTTTTCCTAAATATGGACACAGGAGAACCTGGACTCTAGAGATGAGACCCATTGTACTGATGTATATCCACTCACTTCCTCTCGATTTAAACATACTTACAAAGTTGCACAAAACCAGGAAGCATTTTAAACAGCTCCTGGGACATTTCCACCTGAATATCCTGCCACATGTACCTCAAATGCATGACCACCAACACAGGACACAATACCTCCGGCCACCCAGCATGTTCTTCCATCTTCATTGTTACAGCTTGAGGGCAGCTGTGTTAACCTGAGGTGGATGAGCTTTGGAACTCAAAGCCCCATGAACTGTACCCAAACTGTTGGATGTACGTGCATTGGTGCCTTTTTCAGGAGAGAATTCCATAATCTTCATCAGATTCTCCACGGAGTCTTTGACCTCAAGGGGGAGGTAAAAGGCTGGCTTGGGGTGGCACTTAGTCATGCCACATAAATATTTGCTGCATGCCTGTGCATTCTCAGTAGAAAATACCCACTGCTTTGTTTTGCATGCATTTTTGTGTTGTCATAAATTCATTGGATAGCTGGTCGGGGATTCTTATTTAGTGAGTCTCTGTAAAAACAAATTCTTCCACCACCCCCTATGTTGGGTTATATATCCAAGCTCAAGTATAAAAGTAAGGCTTTGACCTCTTTGAAGAGAAGTTTGCCTTTAGGAACAAGAAAGCAAGGGGCCATAGTGATTGCTTTTTTTCGTCTCCAAGGATTATTTTGATATGCTAATCTACACCTAAATGACCTTCACATTCATAAAATGTTTACTTCTCTCTCCTGCAACTTTGCTGAGAGCTTCATTCTTTAGGTCTCAAGGTAAATATTCCTTCCCTCAGGGATGACTTCCCCAGTCAACATCCCTGGGAAAAGACCATAGACTCAAGTTGTGAAATATGGGGTCTCGCTGCTTGCTGAATATTTATATAGGAAAGGGAATTGACTACCTGCTGGGAACAAGACTGTAAATTTAGTCTTAATTCTGGGAATAGCCTAAGGTTTCCCTTCCTGAAATCGCTCTGGAATCCATAGGAATGATCGGGCTTGTGCTCAGCAGCAAACTGCAATAGGTTATGACACCGGAAAAGATTTAAATGGGCATTTTGAAAACGAGGAGAGCTACAGTGCTTTGGAAAACCAAGGAAGATGGAGGAGACTATTGAAAACAGCTGCGATGAATGTTCAAGGGAATAAAATATCAAGGATTTTTTTTCATTGAATTTTTAATTTTTAGAAAATATAACAAAATTCTATTGATTTTAGAGGAGCTTACTTTCCCTTTAGAAAATGTCTTTTTTTCTTTTTCTTTCCTTTTTTTTTGGTTTTGTTTTATTGCTTGAAGTATTACAACACGTGTTAGATAGGTCTCCAATTTTTCCCTTGACCATCCCCCCTCTTCCTCTACCCGCCCCCCAGTGTCTTGTGTCCATTGATTATGCTCATATGCATGCATACAAGTCTTTCAGTTTATCTCTTTTTTTTAATTTTATTTTATTTTGACATATCTCTTTTTATTCAAATACCGTTCTGATCACTCATGGTCCAAGAATATTCAAATAACAAACAAAAAAAAACACCCCAGATGGTAAAGATTGGTTTTCAAACATTATAGCCAATGATGTTGCGCTTGCCGATGATCTCGCCGACATAAAACCACATCCATACCTCAGTGGCCACCAACCCATTCAGCAGAGCTTCCTTAACGGTGAGCTGTTTGAAGCTACCAGTTTGAGCACTCCGGATTATTTTTCTGAGGCCCTGAATAGCAGTAGAGATCTCAGCAGGGGTTGGAGGAATCAGCTCAACCTTGGCATAGTGCCAAAATGTGGCCAATCGAGGCTTCGAGTAAGGCACAGCAGCGTTCACCAGCATGGGGGTCTTCTCCGCGAGGTTCCGGACAAACTGGGCCATGGCGCCGGGAGGGACACCTCAGTTGATCTCTTAATTCCCCTCCCAACCCTCCCCAGCCTTCCAGCTGTAGGTTGACAGTCTGTTCAATGCTGTTCTGCCTCTGTATCTGTTTATGTTTATCAATTTATAATGGTCTTTATTATCCATAAATAAGTGAGGTCATGTGGTATTTTTCTTTCATTGACTGGCTTATTTCACTTAGCATAATGCTCTCCAGTTCCATCCATGCTGCTGCAAACGGTAAGAATTCCTTCTTTTTTACAGCAGCATAGTATTCCATTGTGTAGATGTACCACAGCTTTCTAATCCATTCGTCTGCTGATGGGCACTTAGGCTGATTCCAAATCTTAGCTATGGTAAATTGTTCTGCTATGAACATAGGGATACATATATCCCTTTTGATTGGTGTTTCTGGTTTCTTGGGATATATTCCCAGGAGTGGGATCACAGGGTCAAATGGGAGTTCCATTTTTAATTTTTTGAGGAAACTCCATACTGTCTTCCATAGTGGCTGCACCAGTCTGCATTCCCACCAGCAGTGCAAAAGGATTCCTTTTTCTCTACATCCTCTCCAGCACTTGTCATTTGTTGATTTGTTGATGATAGCCATTCTGACAGGTGTGAGATGGTACCGCATTGTTGTTTTGATTTGCATCTCTCGTATAATTAATGCCTTTGAGCATATTTTCATGTGTCTTTCGGCCTTCTGTATGTCTTCTTTTGAAAAGTGTCTATTTAGGTCCATTGCCCATTTTTTGATTGGGTTGTTTATCTTCCTTTTGTTAAGTTGTGTGAGTTCCCTGTAAATGTTGGATATTAAACCCTTATCGGTGATATCATTGGCAAATATGTGCTCTCTGAGAAAGAAGAATAAAGTTGGTGGGATCTCAATACCAGATATCAAGCTGTTTTACAAAGCCACTGTCCTTAAAACAGCTTGGTACTGGCACAAGAATAGACATATAGATCAATGGAATAGAATAGAGAATCCAGAAATTGACCCAAATCACTATGCCCAATTAATATTCGACAAAGGAGCCAAAAGCATACAATGGAGTCGAGACAATCTCTTCAATAAATGGTGTTGGGAAAATTGGACAGATACATGCAAAAAGATGAAACTAGATCACCAACTCACACCATACACAAAAATAAACTCAAAATGGATAAAGGACTTAAACGTAAGACAGGAAACCATAAAAATACTAGAGGAATACACAGGCAGTGAAATCGCAAACATTTGCCAAAGGAATTTCTTCACTGATACTGCTTCTAGGGCAACAGAAGCTAAAGAGAAAATAAACAAATGGGACTACATCAAAATAAAAAGCTTCTGCACAGCAAAGGAGACCATCAACAAAACAACAAGAAAACATTCTTTTTTAAAAAATGTTTTTCATTGATTTTAGAGAAGAAGGGAGAGGGAGAGAGAGAAACATCCACAAACTGCCTCCTGCACACCCCCTACAACCTGGGCATGTGCCCTGAAAGGATTAGGCCACCTTTCGGGGCATGGGATGATGCTCAACCAAATGGGCCACACTGGCCATGGCTAGAAAACGCTCTTATATCAGCCCATTTTTTTGTTTGTGGCATTATCACAATTACAATTAAGTAATGCATTTATACAAGTTTATATTTAATGACTTTCTTTTTTGTGTTGTTTTTTTTTAAACAGTTATCTCCCATTTTCACCCCCTCTTCTCAGCTCTTTCAGCCCCTCCCCCAGGTCTTCACTATCCTATTGCCTGTGTACATGAACTATGCATGTAAACATGTAAGTTCTTTGGTTTTTCTCTTCTTGTCTCCCAACTCCACATTGAGATATATGTCTGTTCCATGTCTCCCTGCTTTGGGTCTTATTTTATTGTCAATTCATTTTGTTCATTAGGTTCCACAAGTAAGTGAGATCATGTGACATTTGTCTTTCATAGTTTGGCTTATTTCACTGAGCATAATAGTTTCCAGATCCATCCACACAGTCCCAAAGAGTAAGAGATCCCTCTTTTTTACTGCTGCATAGTATCCCATGGTGTAAATGTCTCACAGCTTTTTTTAAATCCTCACCTGAGGATATTTTCCATTGATTTTTAGAGAGAGTGGAAGAGAGAGGGAAAGACAGAGAAATATCAATGTGAGAGAAGCACATTGGTTGGTTGCCTCCTGTATGAGCCCCAGCCAGGCCCAGGCTGAGGAGAGCCTGCAAGTAAGGTACATGCCCTTGACTGGAATCAAGCCAGGGACCCTTCTGTCTGCCGGCCAACGCTCTATCCACTGAGCCAAACTGGCTAGGGCTCCCGCAGCTTTTTTATCCATTCATTTACTGATAGGCACTTTGGCTATTTCCAAATTTTAGCTATTGTAAATAACGCTCTATGAGCATAGAGGTGCATATATTCTTTCTGATTGGTGTTTTGGGGTTTTTAGGATATATTCCCAGAAGTGGGATCGCTGGGTCAAATGGAAATTCCATTTTAATTTTTTTGAGGAAACTCCATAGTGGCTGCACCAGTCTGCATTCCCACCAGCAGGAACTAGTGTTCCCTTTTCCCCACATCCTCACCAGCATCTTGTTTTAATGACTTTCTTTTGCAATTGTCCATAAGCCCTGAAAGAGCAGAGGCTGTCTGTCTTGTTCATGCTTAGTAGTGCCATGCACATGGTAGATACCAAAAATATATGATGGATAAATGGATGGATTAATTAATTAATATAGAATTATGATAATTTCTCTTTCCCATTAAGAACCATCTCTTGACTATATCATTTAATTGTCATATTGGATACTAGGGGCCTGGTGCACAAAATTCGTGCACTGGGGTGGGGGGGGGATTCCTCAGCCCAGCCTGCACCTTCTCACATATTGGGAGCCCTCAGGGGGTGTCCTAGGCCGCAGTCTGGCCTCCCTTTATGGGAGGCGACCAGGCTGATCAGTGGAAGCCACCAACCCCATCACCCCACTGCTGCAGCCACTGCCAGTCACCACAGCCACCAAGGTGTTTTCATCAACACGGACTCCAGTCCCTTCACCATGAAAAAATGACAACTTTCTTTAGGCATTTTCAAAATGTGTCTTTCACAGAATATGACATGTCTTTCCTTCCTTTTTTTTTATCCTCACCTGAGGATATGTTTCCACTGATTTTTAGAGAATGTGGAAGAGAAGGGAAAAACAGAGAGAAACATCAAAGTGAGAGGAACACTTCGATTGGTTGCCTCCTGCATATGCCGTGACCTGGGCCCTGGCCAGGGAGGAGCCTGAAACCTAGGTACCTGCCCTTGGTCAGAATTGAACCCAGACCTTGCAGTCAGCAGTCTGAGGCATTATGCACTGAGCCAAACCGGCTAGGGCAGGATATGACATTTCTTAGCCCTCCAACAGTGGACCTTCATTTTTTTTCTCCAGGAGTGTGGTGGAAAAAACCTAGATTGCCTTTAGGGATTCTTATTACCCAAGTTACTAAGAATATTACCAGTGGCATACAGGAGCTTAGCCAATGAGCAGTAAGAAAAGGTGTTTCCTCTGTAGTTCACTCTGATCACTGGCTCAACCCCTACCCCTCTAATCCCAGCTCCATCTTTGCCCAGGCCTGTAACCTCTGACCAAAGATGAAGGCCTGGGCAGGGGACCCCCAGGTCCCTGCTTTGCCGGCTCCACCAGTGCCCAGACACCTGCAATCACAGGCTCTACCCCTGACCCTCCAATTGCTGGTTCTGTGGAGCCCAGGTTCCTGCAGTCTCTGGCCTTGCCCCTGCCCAGGCCTAAGGCCTCTGGCCCAGGTCTTATGCCTGGGTAGGGCACCCTCTTACCCCTCTGATCACCGGTTCTGCCTCTGCCCACTCCGATCACCAGCTCCACCCTTGCCCATACCTGAGGCCTCTGGTGAAGACTTCTGGCCTGGGCGGGGACCCCCAGCCCCTCTGATCACCTGTTCTGCCCCTTGCCCCCCCCCCCACACCTGCCTGGCTAACAGGCCTGACCACTTCAGTGGTGGGGCTGAGCCGGACTGGGCTCCGCCATCTTGTGGCTATGGGGGTGGCCATCTTTGTGACGGAGTGATGCCTAATTTGCATATTACTCTTTTATTAGATAGATGATTCTTGAAATGAGGTTGTTCCCCATGCCTCTCCATCAACCTCGGCACAATTGGCATTTGGGGCAGGATAATTCTTTGTTGTGGGAGCCTGTCTTGTACTTTGTAGGATGTTTAGTAATATCCCTGGCCTCCACCTACTAGATGCCAGTACCACACTCCCTAAGTTGAGACAACCAAACATCTCCAGACATTGCCAAATGTTCTGCTGGGGAGTAAAACTGCCACCTCCACCCCCCAGTTGAAAACCACAGCTTAAAGGAAGAAGAGACTCACGAGAAATATTTCTGAATCTGGGACAAGAGTCCCCTGGCAGAATGAAGAAAAAGAAAAGGAAGCCGTGGCTGGATGTCCTAAAAATTTTGCATCTGAGGTGATTTTTGCCTGGACTTTTTTTTCATTTCTAATAAATCTGTAACCAAAAAAAAATCTTGTTTTTGTTTACTTTTTAAAAACTTATCTTTAGTTTCATATTAAAAATGGCTTTTGAAAAATTCCAACTTTACCTCTGTTGAACTAGGAAGTGGAATTTTGTTTGTTTATTGATTTGTAATTCAGCAAGGCAGTTACATGAGACTGAGACAGATGGGGATTTAGAAAGATCACAGAATTGGGTGAGCTGGGATGTGGTTCCCATCGTCCCTGGTCCACTCCACACAGTGTGTTTGGGGAGAGCTCTGACAGATCCCTCAGACAGAGCAGCAAGGTGCAGCTGCTGAGAGTCAAGTTCTGCAGAGGATGGGTGCTAGCAATTGCTTAGGAATCCATCTGAGTTTTGTGTTTTCTCAGTTCTGGGTCGTTCTAAATAGAGCATAAGAGAAATGGGGAGTTTTGGAGGTTGCTGATAACATAGGAAGAATTATTTTTGCTTTAAAAATTGTGGCTGTTTTTGCATCCTGAGGGAGCAACACAATTCATCTCTGTAGGAAACATGTTCATTTGTTGAGGAATGAAGTTGCAAACTCAAGGCAAACTAAAGCTCAAATGTACAAAAACCATGTAACTTTATTGTCTATAACAGACTTAATCCTCATGAGCTCGCCTCCCACTGGATAGCAGCCAGAATTACATCCAGTTTGAGGGTGGGGAGAGCATGTTAACTTTTCTAATTAACTGGAGGCCAGATGCACAAAAATTTGTGCACTGAAAGGGCGAGAGGGGCGTCTCTTAGCCCAGCCTGCACCCTCTTGCAGTCTGGGAGCCCTTGGGGGATGTCTGACTGACAGCTTGGGCTCACTCCCTGGGGGGAGAGGGCCTAAGCCAGCAATCAGACATCTTTAGCACTGCTGTGGAAGCGGGAGAGGCTCCCCTCCGCTGCGCTTGCCAGTTGTGAGCCCGACTTCTGGCTGAGTGGCGTTCCCCCTGTGGGAGCACACTGACATGATTGTCTCCTCCATTGAGCGTCTGACCCCTGGTAGTTAGTACTCATCCCAGCAACCAGTCATTCCACCATTCAGTCATTTGAATATTAGCCTTTTACTATATAAGATAGTATGTTTAAAAATATTCTGTGTTGAGTAAATATCTTAGGTGCATTGTTGAAGACAGGGAGGGAAAGGAGAAATCCAGCTCTCATGGGGAAGTAAACGTTTCAGACTGGAAGTCTAGCCACTAACCCTACTTGCTCCCCATTGCACCTTGAATTCACAGCAACAGGGTTTCTTCGTCCACCCCACACAGGGATATCTTGTGGCAAATTCCCCAGCCTCAATCTCATCAACTTCCAGCAGTCTTCTGAGGGCATTTGAGAACTAGTTTCCTTACACCTGGAAGCCCATAAGGAGTCTGGAGTGCCACCTCAGGTGTCTCTTTGCACATTTCCCCACCCTTACCTGTCCCACTCCAGAACCCTCCCCCAACTATAAACACCCCTCCCCCCATGGCTGTCTCTCTCAAGGGCTCCAGTGAAGGGAAGGACAAGAGCCCCTTTGCTGTCTGCTCTTCTCTTTCTGATGTGGAGACAGCCTCCTTTCTCTGCCTCTTCTACAACCTGTCTCTCTTCTTCCCCTGTTCCCCAGTTCCCATACCCCTTTGTAGTGGGACTTTTCTTACCCTGAGTTTCTCTCCCTGGAATAATAATTTCATTTTGCCCACTGGATTCTGCTCTTGATATGTTAATAATGGCTCAAGGAATTTAGAAATCATTTCCTCTCTTGACAAAGACTGCCTTTTAAGACTATTACTTCGCTTTGGACAGCTCTGATGTCAAAAGCTGGAGATTGAGTTCCCCTTGCTTTCTTAATGCTGCAATGCCCATCTTCTAAAGGCAAGCAGATAGTTCTTGCAAAGGTTTTTAGTCTTTTTGGTGTGTGTGTGGGTTTTTTTTTAACAAAAGAAACTTTATTATTTTTCCTATTCACTTTAATGCTTAACAGATGAATGGCTTTTGTAGGCAGCAAAAGTGCCTCACATGCAACTGTATGCAGCTTTAAGCTCTCTGGAAGCAGAATGGGTCTGACATTATTCTATTCATCACCATATGTTGGGGGAAAGTCGAAATTCAGGCTAGATTCTGAAGAACTGACAAGTAGCCTTATTCAAATTCATAAGAGCTTTAATAGGAGAAACTTACATACACAGGCAAAGCAGTTGCTCCCAGAGGTGGCCAGGAAAAATTCACACCCTTCCCAGGGAAGGATACATTTTATAGGGGGTGAATAGTAAACACCAAATAGTGGGTAGTCAAATAGACCACCAGAAAGAACACATTCCTAAATTAACAGATAACATTAGGCAGTTATCCATACTCTCTCCATTCATCAACCTCCTTTCTGGGGCCTGATGTTCACC
>PVJC01012211.1:0-40022 GCA_004026665.1 Murina feae | reverse complement strand
TAAATTTTATAGTGGTATAAAAGAAAGAAAAAGAGGAGAAAAAAGAAAGGAAGGAAGGAAGGAAGGAAGGAAGGAAGGAAGGAAGGAAGGAAGGAAGGAAGGAAGGAAGGAAGGGAGGGAAGGAGGGAGGGAGGGAGGGAGGGAGGGAGGGAGGGAGGAAGAAGAAGAAGGATAGTGGGGGAAAGGAAGGAGAGGAGAAAAAGAAGGAAAGAGAAAACGAGAGGGAGAGTGGGGACAAGACAACACAGAGATATACACAAAGAAACAAAGAACGAAAAGAAATCCCTGATTTACAGTTTTTGCAGGTTTCCATGCTATAAGCATTCCCACCATGGCTAATTTCAAGAGACATAACGCATTTGGGAAATGATGTGCACACTGGGGACCTGGGAGCTGGTAGAAGTGAGTTCTAGCACACTTTGTATTGTCCCTTCTCAGTTAATATCCTCTTCACTGCACAGCATCCAGAATGACCTGACTGGTAACAACACTCCTCAGTTCAAAGCCTTGCAGAGACTCCCCATGTCACTCAGAATAGAATCTCAGGTGGTAATGCAGACTTGAAGGGCTGCATGGTCGTACCCAGGGCTATGCTCTGCCATCTCATCACCTGTCACTCTCACCTGGCTCGCTGTCTTCTATCCACCTTTAGCTCCAAGCTTGATCTTGAACATACGCACCATGCCCCTGTCTCAGGGTCTTTTCATTTTTCAGTTCTCCCTGCTTAGAACCATTGTCCCCCCCTAGATATGTCCTTCCCTTACTTCCTTCTGGTCTTTAAATAAATAGTACCTAATCAGCCAAGAACTTAAGGGAAGGCTGAGACTAGGAAAGGTAGCAATGAAATAATTAGGAAAGATCAACAATAACAATGATTTGCCTTTAGATACCAAGGCTAAGTTATCTACATCCTTGTGCTTTGAATTAATACCTGTGAATGAGAAATTTGGATAGTGAGGAAGGATGATAGGGAAAAAATGGATCCATTTGCAATATGGTATGGCTGGGAAGCTGTATGGATACCCTGGGCTGTCAGAACGACAAACAAGTGTGTCTTAAGGCAATATAAGCCTGGAACACCAGTGGTGCAAAAATGACAAAACTGAATCTGCCTTACTTCAGGCACATCATGAGAAAGCAGGGTTCTTTGGAAAAGGCAATAATCCTGGGAGAAATACAAGGCAGCAGGAAAAAAAGAGAGAGAGACCAAATATGAGATGGATTGACTAAAAAAAAAAAAGGCCATAGGCATAAATCTACAGGAGCTGAGCAGGGCTGTTGAGGACAGGGCACTGTGGACATCATTCATTGGTAGGGTCACCAGGAGTTGGAGCTGATTCAATGGCATGTAACACATGCACAATCAGAGGGCCTTGCCCTGAACATCTGACATAAAAAGGCATAATGACCTTCCCTCTCTAATCCTGCAGCTTGCTTTATTTTTTTTTATAGCACTTTTTACCACCTGACATTTATATATAGATAGATAGATATTATTACCATCAATATTTATTGCTGTCTGTCTCCTTCGGGCCACATGTTGGTTCAGTCCCTTTGACACTGTCTGTCACATAATGAGCTAATAAAATATTATTGACTAAAATGGCATACAAGCAAATAAACAAAGAACATGATTTCAGGTAATAAAAAAGTGCCATACAGCAAATAAAGGAGGGTGGTGTTTGATCCCTGGGGGTGCAGTGGTGGGTGGGTAGTGGATATCTCAAGAAATAATATCTAAGCTAAGGCCAGGATGACAATGTAATTAGTACAGTCTGCTCATGAATAAAAATTCATTAAGGATAAAAGAGAAGGAGCAGCTTTGTCAATGCTTTCATAGTTTTCAAAAAAAAAAGAAGAAGTAAAACAAACATGTGTTCTTATAAAGTGCACACAGAGTCCTAAAATGACAGAATAAAAAGATGATATTCCATTTAAAGGAGAAGGAAAAGGTGGGAGCGAGGATCACCACTTCTAATGCCCCATCCCAAGGAAAGCTTTCTCTTGGCACAGACCTTTATACTTTCAGATTTAACATTTTCCAATTTATTCACCATGTTTCTCTCTTACAATCACCTTTGAAAATAGGCATAGTTTATTTTCATCATTGAGAACATGAGCCCAAGACACACAGAGGTGAATGTCTTCTCTAAGATCAATAGCTAGGCAATGAAAGAGGCATCCTTAGCAGCCAGGTGTCCTCACACAGTCCATTGCACTGTGCTCATTATGCTATGCCACCTTGATGAAAACTGGCCAAAGATTACCTGGAGTTCGCCAATCTGCTCAGTTGATTCACATTTAAATTCCATAGAGTTGAATTAAAGGTTGATTTTGAATGCATACCAGAAAGGCCACTAGTAGCATTGACTTTCAAAGATTTCTTCATGACCTCCAAACTAAGTACAGTCTCCTGTAGCTAGCATTTGAGGCCACCAGAGTGTGACTCCAGTGAAAGTTTCTAGCTTTACCACATACATACTTTAAAAAGAGTTTTGTGGCCGTTTTGTCCATGCCAGATCATTTGTCCAAGCCACTAGCATGAACAGAAGCAGAGAGCAGAATGTATGAGTGATCCACCTGTGATATCTATCCTCTTCCTCCCATTTCTTTTTGTTGCAATTTGGTCATCTGTAAGTCTTTTGAAAACCTCTCAAATCAGCTGTGATGTTTTCCTTTTCATATGAGATTCTTCAAAGTCTGATGACACCCATCCATTCCACAGTCATAGTCTACCTTGTACGATTTAAGGTATTGTTAATATTCTACTCCCCAAGCAGAATACATGCAATTTGACAAAAGGACTATTCCTTCTATCACTTCTTCAATTTTATATTCCTTGTTCTTTTTTAAAAGATAATCTTCCAATAGTGCAAAATCAATACTTTTTTTTTTTTTTTTGGAGTTGTGAAAAAATGATTCAGAGAGAAAAAAATATAACCTTCAGATTAATCATTGCAACAGTCTGTTGAAAGCATATGGTAAGTAAAGATATGAGAGATATAAAGCATAGAACAAAATCAATAAATGAAATCATTTGAGAGAATGAAGAAAAGTGAAAATGGAAGGACTCTGTTGAATCTTCAGAGGCTGGTACAAGGCATGGTGCACAGTAGCTACTCAATAAATACCTGCTGAATGAATAACTGAATGAATGAACAGGAAAGGGAGTGTAAGCATGGACAAAGAACTATTGGAAGATAATCTTAAAACTGGGTCTGTCATTTCAAGCTAAATGGGCAAACACCAGCAGAAATGAGGTTATTAGTGTAAAATATGCTTATTCAAAGAATAAGAGGACATATCTGCTTGTATTGCCTCATCTTATGCTCCTTTGTTATAAGGCAATTTCCTAACTCATTTTAATTTGAACCACAGAACATCTCCAGAAAGACGCAGGAGAAACCTGCTCCCATCCATTTTAAAGGTAAGAAACAAGACTAGGAGGGTAAGTCTTGAGGTTAAGGTCAGAATCAGGGGCATAGTGAAAACTTAAGCTTCCTTGTGAAAAGCACTCTCACTCCTTGATATTCTTCTAACTGCGCTCCTGAGATGAGCAGCATCTTCACCTGCTGGAGTCTCCTTAGAAAAGCAAAATTGCAGACTTCACCTTAGACACTTGAATTGGCGTGTAATATTAACAATACCCGGAAGTGATCTGAAGTAATCTGGAAGTTAACTGCTTACCTGCTATAAAACTGGATATAAATCTGTCTGCCTTCATAGACAGGTTGAGCATGATATATGATAAATATAAATATAAATCAATAGGAGAATCACCATATAGACATTATAATTTTTAATAATAATAAGTATTGTTACATATTTAATGTTATATAAACATAAATATGAATAAGAAAGGGGCATTGCTTAGGTCCATGTATACGGCCCTTAAAGAAAAAAATACTTAAAAGAATGAGCCTCTTTTTTTTAATTAAAACAAATTTCACTGAGCAGTTTGTTGGGTATATGAAGGATTCCATTATCTCTTTGAGAAACAATACAAAAGGGAATGCATAGTAATATAACAGCACAATAGTTGGCATCCATATGTAAAAACAAAGGCTTATTTCAACACAGTAGATTTTATACACCCACATACACGCACGCACATATACACACACACACTAGTAAAGTAGAATGGATTTGATGCTCAAAAAGTATGAAGGTTGAGACATGCTAATTAAGGAAAGCAGCTTTTGGTAAGCTTATGTTAGTAATAATAAACAATAACTTTTGGAAACCAAGGCAACAATGGAGCCTCAACATCACTTATTATAAACACATGTTCACCTCATGCTTCAGACACAAGAATGGAAAGGAGTAGAAGATTCATTTTCCCTTTCAGTAGGTTGAGAGAATGCTTTTATTTTACCTTTGTGTAAGGTTAAGTAAACGCATTTCTTAAAAGGTGGTTGAAAACTCACAGCTGAGTTGTATATCCAATTGCTACAGCTTTCCAGTGTGAAAATATCTGCATATATTTTAAACTTTCCTATTGCCATCTAGTTATTTTTATTATTTTTACCTTAATAAAAATATAAATGAAACAGAAGGAGATGGTGAATGCATTTGGTATAAGAAGGGGGAACAGTAGGAAGTAAAGATATCCCAGAGAGAAAGGAAATACTTATAAAAGGGGGATAATTGAGCTGGGTTAATTAATACTAACTAAATGTTCTGAATAAAGATTTTTAACAAACAATTTTCTGTTATCAAAACATGAAAGAGCTTCTTTAAAAAAAATCTAAAAGGATTATGTCTTTCTAACATTGAAAGACAATATGGTTACCATTTATAATCATACTTACTAAAATTATAAAGTAAAAGTTATTTTCACTAGACATTTGATGTGATATAAGTAATTTGAAAATATTTCGTATGTGAATTTTTTTACATTGATATTTTAAGAATTGTGAAATACTGTTTGAAAGAAAGAAGAATTTCAAATAATGTGATGTAGGGAAGAGGATTTTCCTGTGCCACATTATTTGCTAAAATTTGCTAAAATTGGGTATTCTATTCAATATGGTTGATATAAATGGCAAAGTAAAAATCCTTTTGCAACTTTTGATTGGCTTTAGAAGTCACAGAAGCATCATATTATTATGTTCAAATTCTTTTTATCAACTGCAAAAACATCTTATTCAATGAGTAGTTAAACATGTATTTCATACCCCCCAAACACACACACACACACACACACACACACACACACACAATCTTCTAGTTGAATGCCTGTGAGAACTGACATTGGGAAAAGAGTTACGTTTATCTCAGGATAATGGTGAAGAAGCCTTGGAGAATCTTGACTTTATGTGAAATTCTTCCTTGTCTTTATGAACAGGATGTAAAGCTAGATTCTGTAACTTGTCTCCACTTACTCTTTATGTAGGATTGTATTAAGAATCATATCCTTGTCACCGAGTCTGTATGGCTTGTAATTTTCTTTGTGAATATGAAGTTCTTTGTGATACATAGGCACCTATTATATAATTAGAGTAGAATCCAGAAAGCATGTAAGATTCTGAGATTCAACATGGAGAATTCTGGGTATTCATAATACAGATGCATGTTAGATTTAAAGTAGACTGTGTTATATTCACATGGCTCTCTCTCAGAATAGCAGCACATTCACCCTGCTCTCTCCTCACACTTGACTGTGGGTTCCACAGGAGCAGAGACCACCTATTAATCATGTTTGAATTCCCAATGAATAGCACAATACTTCTCCCCAAAACAGACGTGCAGATTAATTAACTAATTTGAGGGCCATATAAGCTGAAGTGTTTGGTGTATGTGTTTGGGAAGGTAAATTAGAGCCATAACATAAATAACCCTCTGTATTGTCACAAAGTAGATCCAAGAGGCTCTGCAAAACATGACACCATATAACTCATTCTTCAAGCAATAGGCCAGAAAATAATGTATTCATGATTCTAAGTTGTCTATTATTTAGTCAAATATCTACATTTGTAATCTAGAGATTTAGAGATTTTACCTGTAATCTAGCCACAATAAAAGTTTAATTGGGAATAAAGTGCCTTATCTATTTAAAAATGCATAGTTCATTTTCTCCATTAATAGATTTTCCATTTTTATTTCTTTCTAATCACCTCACCCAAAAGCCAAGTGGGTTAATACATATAACAAAATGCCTGAAATTAAATGATATCCAAAGCAAAAGTATTCACTACTTTAAGATACCTCATTTCGTTTTATAAAAATTCTATGATAATGAAGTGAGTCTGACTTAGAGACACATTTAAAGGATGTCTGGCCATTTTCAGAACCCTGTTCTCAGGCACTCACTTAGAAATGATTAGACAATTACATATGAGAGCATATAAATGTTTTGATAGAAGAGAACAAACATGGGTATTTATCCCGGTAAATTAGAGAAGTCAGAAAGATAAACTGTATGACTTCCTGATATAAAAGCTAAACCTCTAAAGAAAAATTAGAGTGCTTAATATTTTCCATGGCCATCCCTCTCTTTTATGCTTAATCTCCATAATTGATTTCCATAGTTTTGTATTTTAGACAGGTTGATGAATAGAAAACTTCTGAACTTATTGACCTCTTAGTGGCTATAACGTACTTACGAAGATGGATTGAGAGAGGAAATTAGGCAATGGAGTGCTGGTAAATGCTTAACAACTGGTTCTCAAAAAGAGAGAGGAAGGCCCTGATTTGCAGTATTTTCTGATTTCTATGCTGAAAATACTTCTGCCATAGCTTATATCAGGCAAAGAAAAGAATGCCTCTTAAAAATGGAGTTTAGAAAGGAATAATCAAAATTGGCTGTTCCAAGCTGGGTTAGCCAGCTTCAGAGCATCATTTAAATTAGGTCATATTAAGTTAATAAACATTTTATGAATGTAAGTTAACTATATATATATATATATATATATATATATATATATATATAATGTAATGAGTAATTTTTTTTAAAACTTTGATTAAATAACTTCAGAAAATAGTGTCTAATATATGCCCCTCTTGAGGATACACTAATTACATTAGTTGTTTTAATGCCCTGAAAACTATTGTATATAAAAAATCTACTTAACATTGTTTAATATCGTATCCCTCCAATATATTTTGACTCCTAGATTTTGTTTTGTCTCAGAACTTATAATAATGTCAAGTGTGGCTCCAGTTGTGTGTAACCAGATTATCAAGAGAAAGTACTTATTTGTGTAGAAAGGTCATAAGAAAAAGACTTTTTAAAAGGATACATTAGTAAGTAGAGAATATTCTATTCTGTCTTCCACGAGACTGTATTATTTTCAGAAAATGTTTAATTTGTGCAATCATATGTGTGTCCACTTCTTAGCTATTTATTGAGCATCTACTATATTTGAAGAACTATCAAACACTAGGCACTGGGAGTTTTCAGTTGTTTTGTTTCACTTATAAAGAGTATGTGCTCCATTAGGAGAGGCCAATTTTAGTTTTCTTTGTTTTAATTTTTATTTTGTAGGGAAAAGAGAAAAAAGGACTACTCTAAAGCTTAATTCTAATAAATACTTATATCTAACACACCCCGTTACATGAGTAGAGCTACATGCAGCTACTTAATACCTCACATACAGAGAATGCTTCTTAAGAATGTTTCTGTCATTTTCCTCTCTAAGTACTCAACATCAAATGTCCTCTCTGGATATTAATGTGTTAGAGCAACAGCGTTTAATAGCTACCAGTTTGATACAACGAGAATGTCTCCAACTCTTTCACATCCACCTTTGGAAGTTATTGTAACTTACGTTCACACAGAACTATTTATAAAACTGAGCATGTTTTGAAAAACAAAAGAGCAAGACTAATAGCTAAATGTTCACTGAAGAAAACCCCCCATAAGAATCCAACTATCTTTTTTTTTTTTTTTTTTTTTTTTTGCAGCTGATTTCATGCCATAGCCTCATTTTCTTTTAAGCACAACTCACAAATGATCATGCAACATGTAAAACTCAGTACATTTGCTTTTGTTTTGTTTTCCTTCGGAGAATTGACAGGTGGGTTTTCCGCAGAAGTAACTGGCACTTGGCCTTTGGCGGCAAACGTGATTTGCTGTTACATCATAGTAACTCTGATGTTAAGTCATCTTAGCTGTACATGATTATTTAAAGAAACTAGAGTGTGACGGCTTTAATATATGCTTGTTGCTTATCATTGTGTATGAGTTATTACAATATTAAACATATTGATATTTAGTTTACTTCTTTACCACAAACACTTTCCTTACCATGCAAGCATAGAAATTAATGGGTCTAAACACATTGAAAGAAACAAAAACCATATGCATGCATTTACCCATGGGCCAAGTTTAAACAGAGCATCAGCATGGAGGATCACGCCAGAAAATTATTCTCCGATTTCTCGATTGAGAGCATAAAATTCTTACCATCACTGTCACCAGCACTTAATCGCTTTTGTAAAACTACAAGGTAATTTTCCTTCAGCTAAGTATTTGAAATGAATATCTACATACAATTATGCCATATGGTTCCCATTTATAGTAAATACAAAGCATCTAAAAAAATAAATTTAATGAAAGTTGTTCAGAGCATTCTTTTCCTTTTCATTCCCTAATTTTAACAATACACTTGCAAACAAGACTTGCTCAAAGAATACATTACCTGGAACATCTCTAGTTAATTATACATCCTTGGAAGACAACTGAATATGAGCTCTTCTAATATTTAGTTATACTACATTGTTAGCGGAATGTTTATCCATCTTAATCACTCATATGCCTACATTTTGAGTAGTTATAATAGAAGACCTATCCTTGATAATACAGATATACTACATTTTATATGGGCCACATTTTTATTCATAAAGTATCAGGTATTTATAATGGACTAAATTATATCACAAGATGCAACTTCACAACCAAACATCTCACAGAAAAGGAAAATAAAACACATATCTGAATCTACAGAGGCATTGATAGTTCAAGCAACGAGTAAAATGCAAATGCATGAATTAAAACAGCACTATTGTCAGAGGCTAAGGGTTCTGACACAAATTTGAATTCACTACAAGTATATTTCAAAAGGCTGAGAAAATGCTGCCCTCTTAGAGAACAGAGCTCACAAAAGTTTCTCCCCAAATCTTCTACCTCTCCTCCAGGAGACCTAACCTCGATACTGAACATAATCACGGGCAAACGCAGGGCAGGAAATCAAAGAGAACCAGGCATAGAAAGAGATGCAGAAAGGACAGGTTCTCAATGTCCTAGTCTGGCAAAAAGGGAAACATTGTAAAATGGCATCTGTAATAAAGTTATATTCACACTAGTCCTATGATCCTTCCTTGGGGGTGGGAGTATTATCGTGACCCTTGACCTCTGCTCACATAAGAGCTCGAGAAATTAAAATCATGCCCATTGTTGCTGTCTGTTTTATACAAATATATTATCTTTATTTAAACTGCTACAAAGGGAAAAAAAATTCTATTCTGAAAGAGCCCGAGTCTGGTTCATAACAGTCATGTGACTTTTTTTTTTTTCTTCCTGCCAGCCATGTGCTCCGTATCATTTTACTCTGAAATAACTGTGCGGATTTCAGTTCAACCTGCCTTCGCTTAGAATGCATGACATAGCCCGCGAGGGAGCCTGAGAACAGCCTCCCTTGAAAAGCGAGGTTCTCATAGTTAGCCTGTAACCATGGAAGCAGATGCCGTTTCTCTTCTTACCCCTGCTTACCTCTCTGCAGCCTCGAGCTGCCCCCTATTGTGACAAGGGGGACGCCTTGATTTTTCTTCATCGTGACCGAACTTGCCTCTTCTTCGCAGGGCGCGATGCTGCAGGTCATTGGCCTGGACTGCGCGCACGGTCCAGGGAGCAGCCTTGATGTAACCCTTGCTCCGTCTGCGCCACACCACCAGCCGTGCATCTGCAGACGGGGCACGCTGGAGATCTGTATTTGAAAAGAAGTCTGTCTGATTTTGCCATTGTGCCTTTTCACTCATCGATCGCATGAATATCGAACCTTCTGTCGTTGCATGTGTGAAATAGATAGCTTAGCAAGCACTTTTGTGCCCAACCTGTGCTGTGGGCCAAAAGGTTTGCTTTTTAGTCTCCAGAATGTTTTCTTTTGGACTGGGTGAATTTTGTGGTAGCTTAAAGGATGTAGATGCTGCTTAAAAGATGCAACTGTTACAATGACCGTTTGTGTGGCTTCCTCAGGCAGCAGTGACTTTCTCTGGTCCTAGAAGGAACATTTTCCTTTCTGTCAACTATGGTGTTTTCTCCTTTTGTAGCTTTTAAAGGATTCGTAACCCATTTATAACCAGAGGTGCTGTAACTATACCTTGTTGAGCCAAAAAACAGAGGTGTCTTCTTAAAAAGACAATTAGATGATGTTTGTCATTTAACAGATTTAATTCCAGAAAGGTGAACTTGAACTGCTTCAAGGTAATGTCAGTGATTTGTAAGAGTAAGTAAATCAAATACATTGATTTTAAGTTAAACAAAATGTTTGATAAGTTCGGTTATTGGAAAGATTTTTCTCTGTTTTTCCCCCCCTTTTAACATTTTGTGAAAATGTTAGTCTGATGTATTGAAATATACCTAAATACATACATGGTTTACTGTGATTTTGTATGTCAAATGAATTCTTATGACATGACTTAACTAGAAAGTATACAATATGAGAGTAGGTTGCTTATATTTCATTTTAGTACAATTACAATTCACCACTTGTCATCAATAGCTGATGTTAACAATCATTGATGACAACCATACCACCTGCTCATTCTAAAATGAATTCTTTTACTGAGTCCTTAAAAAATCAGAATCACTTCAAAATGTCTCATATGCTCACTTTCAGCATATTGCTTAGCAAGCATTGTCTGTGTGTCATAGGTTTGGTTTTGTTTTAAGAAACTTCTGTCTCCTATTTCAAGGCATATACCCACTTTCTCTAATTGCCACAGGCAGAGGGGAGGTCCATGACAGAATAAAGAAGGTTATTGTGACAGATGAAACATACTTCACAATGAGTAGTCCTTTCATCCAGCCTGAAGTAGCAGAGGCTTCCTTGAATTTTGTGGCAGAATGTATGAGCCGATTTTATTAACATATAAAGACAGGCCAAAGGCAGAAAACCTATTTCTCCTCAGCTGGGTGGTGGTTATTTTCTGTGTGTCTGTTTGGGGATTTTATTTTGTTCACCTCAAATAGAAGATAAGCTGGACCGAAGAGATTCTGAAGAATTGGAAGGAGTACGTGGGAAGGGTAGGCAATAGGACACGAAAGCAGTAAAAGTTGGGGGGGGTTTTCTATACTAATGAAAAATGATGAATTCAATGTATTTCTACACTCATTGGCATGCCCATGAAATAAAGTCATTCTATTTTTCAACAAACATATGAGCTGCAAAAGCAGGTAAATTTTATTTCATAAACTTATATTTTTTTAGATGATGATTGTATTGTCTTTTAGATAGTGTTAATTTCAAATGATTTATCAGGTTTCCAGATGCCATCTAGCTTTACATGAGGGCTTAATACTAAATTTAAATTAAATATATGTGTTTTATTGGGATATTTTACTGGATTTCAATTGTTTATTTTTAATGACAAGGATTTTATCTTTATAAAATTTTATATTCAAATAGACATAGCTTTTTTATTTCTCTTTCTAATGAGGTCAGATTTTTAGTTAATTAAAAAGACAGGCAAATCATTGTACTTAATAAAAATATGTGCATCACAAAGAAATTCCATGCCACAAAATCCATTGCATCACATTAACCATTTGAATTTAGTTATTCCTGAACATTTTTTTCTTTTGGCTTTATTTTCAAATACCTTATAGAAGTTGTAGTTGAAGTGGCTTTTTACATGTAAAAAGAAAAGTAAACAATTATTCTGTCTGCTAGTAGAACTCATAACAAAGTGCTGTTTCTGTGCTGTGTCCTTATTAATCATGGTTTGTTATTCCAGAAAGTGAAAAAAAAAATCAAAATTCTAAATTGAGGTCTTTCTCAATGTATATAATGGATACACTTCATATTTCAAATTCTGTAATAAATAATTCAGATGCACTAAAATTATGTTGTATTCTCTAGAAGAAGGCATAAAAACTATAATCTACAAGTACTTCTTTTATATATTTTTTAAAAGTATAATGATATGGTTCTGTTTTATCTATTGAATATATAATTCACATTAACTAAAATTATTTTACTTAAGTTGGCTTTGTAGCTAAACATTTAATAAAATATGCAATAAGATTCTTTTACCATAAAATATGTTAACACTGCTAATAAATACTTATCATTGCATTAAAGATTTGCTTCTATTAACTGATTTTTCCTTTCTCTTTGTGCTGTGATTGAATTGTTATTATTCAAAATGCAGTGATTTAAAAGGATATAACTATTCTGTAACTTCAGAAAATATAAGATATCATGTCTTTATTATCTATCTGTTGATTAAAATAGAAATCTTCCTCTACTGAATTAAAAACATCCTGAATTGAATCATGTTTCTAGGGGACATTTTTAGAATATCATTTTATATGTTTTGTTAATACAAATAAAAGACAATCTTTAAACAAAATAAGAATTTTGAAGTGTGAAAATATGTATATATGCATTATTGTTAGATGATCTACAGATATTTGCTGTTTGTAGTTCAGATCCTTTCTAATAATTACTCAGTGAAAACATGATGAAGCACACATATTGCATTTAGTAACATTTTCTACTTCTGCTGTTATTTGTTATTACTTTATGTAATTTATTTAGTACGTCAATGTAATTTATTATTTAAAAATATGAATGAATTGAATGAGGACTACAGTGACATTTTTAATTAAAAATTGGGGAAAGGAGAAAAGTTTACCAATGATGCGATTGATACAAAAATTACCTAAGTATGGTGATTCATAGAATATAAAAACTGTAATATATGAACCTATTTTAAATAATAGATTTTACTTCACCCATTGTTGAAATTGTAGTCAAATGGAATGTGTTGAATTATCATACCTTCAAGTATAATTCAGAATCACCATTGATTATTATACAACATTATGAGAAAACATTTTTTTTTCATCTGAGGATGAGATTTTCTTTTGCAATTACATAACAGCTTTTAAATACATAACAGTATGTAACTTGAAAGTGATATAATTACATACACCTTAAAAAATTAACCTCTATAACTTATCATAGTGCCGGGAAAAAAATAAAAATAGAGGTGAGTATATTTGATTTTCATACAGGATCCTTATCGAGTTTCCTCTGTTTTAATCAAAATTTATCCACTGTGTTTCAAACCAGAAACACGTTCAGATTGCTCTCGTCTTACTCCCCCTCCCTAACTCACATTTTTGCTATAAACTTCTGCACCAATTGCTAGGAAAGACACAACTGCAGAAGCAAATTCAGGAAGCAGCCCTGTGAATGCAAAAAAATCACAGACTGATTTTATAAGACATGTTGGATGGGAGTCAAAACTGCCACATGCGGTGTGAAAAAATGCCACCCTGGTGCGAACAAAAGGTTTAAATGGAGGCAAGAAGCATGCAAGCTCTCTGTGTCTAAGCTTTTCCTGTGAATTGTCTGCCACAACCTGCAGGGTATCAAGTGGGCGAGGAAGAACAGGGGAGCTCTTGGAAGCTACAACTGAGAAACATCAGCAGTCAAATGTGTTCGTTTTTTTTTTTTTTTTTTTTAATTGTTTTGTTTTGTTTTGCTTCATCTAGGCATCATTACACAAAACTGTTTTACCCAAAACATAAAACAAATCCAAAAAAGTCACATAATGTGTGAAGTAACTGTTGCTTACAAGTGAATTGTTAAGTTTGTGTGTGTGTGTGTGTGTGTGTGTGTGTGTTTGCATCCCTTCGTTTATAGCAGTTACCAACTGTACTTTATATTTTAAATCCCTTGCTTTGTGAGATTGAGATTTATTTACAGAAGGGTGAATAGGGCCTGAGTTTTATTTACGAAAGGGCGAATAGGGGAAAAGGTTCATAAAATGTTGATTACTAGAATAAAAATGTAATGATAATGCTCATGGTTAATGACCTTCTAAATTATCAACAAAAAAATTTACATAGGAAAGAGACCAAGAATTTACTAGTGGAAGCAAGCATTCATATCTGAATAAATAACATTCTGAATGACTGTTCAGCAGGAATAATGTTTCAGAAACAAATTATTGCTACTATATATTACTACAATAATATACTACTACAAATATGTATACCTTTCCTAATATGTTGCTATGTAAAAATTTACTCCATATTCAAAAATGTTTGTTAGCCAAAAATAATCGGTCAAATAAATCTGAAGTTAAACAATCATCACTTGCTTAAATAACTGAAAAAGGCAAATCAATTGCAAGGATAATTAAAAAGTATACTACTATATCATAACATCCACTTCAATAATCTTAATATGTTCAAAAAGGTACACATGAATGCTAATTATATGATAAATTATGAATAGCATTTAAAGAAGGTAACATTTCCTAGGTGATTGTGATCTAATCAATACAGTGCATCTAAATGCATCAAGAAACATCTTTGATGAGCGCTGAAAAGATCCTTAAACTTTCAAGCCAGTTATATTACATTTGCATCTTATCTCTTATTAAGGATTGGGTCTAAAGCCAGCAAATCCCATCGGTTATGAATGCAGGTCAAGACAGGAACATTTTTCTATTTACTCTTTGTAACACTGGATAGAAATCAATATGTTACTTTCATTACAACCACACAATCAATTCCATTTAAAGTATAATACAACAGCCAAGTCCAAGGACAATATGGATCCTTGGGAAAAGCTCATACCATTTGCAGGGCTGTGTTTGCTATAGGTTCTGGTGAATGGTTTCCTTTCTAATTAGTCTACATGGGTCATTTAAAGCAAACATGCCTAAACTGCTTTTGTAATGAGGGTCCAACCAAAAATTAAGGGTACTGTCAAAGTGGCATTTAAAACAGATTATCCTTTTTTAAACAATGCAACCTTACGAGGAAGGATTCTATGTTGACACAAATGTGAGCAAGACATTATTATATAGCCATTGATATTTCAATAAAACTTTACACTCTCCAAAAATTCTACCTTGAAATGAGCATATAAAATCCTTATTTCAAATGGCAACTTCCTCTCACTGCTCAACAAATGACTTTATTCTGATCAATCTTATCTTGGTACAAAATTACTAAGGTTTTCGCCTCTAGGTTTTCTTGCAGAAAATATAGTTCTGTAAACAGAGGAAATATGTCCATTGTGTAGTCTATTCACACATAATAGAAGCATCATTTCAATTCTTTTTAAATATAAAATCTAAAATAATCTTTGTATTTGTAAATTATTTGAAAGCAAAAGCTAAACCATTGTAAACCAATACTAATGGTAGTTAAATAAATTATTTCCCTTTATTTTATAAATGAGAAAAATTCACATCAGTTTTAAGCATTTTAATTTACAGTCTCCTGACTTCCACAAACACATAGTAAATGAATCTCTCAAAAAGAGAACAATTTACAATTCTCTCATATACAGTTTAAAAATATATTTGTTTTTCAAATGTATAGAAAAATATATGAAAGGTTATATATCAAAATAAACATAGCTGATATTCAAAGCAGGGATTATGAATAATATATCTATCATTAAACTGATTTTTTCATTTTATAAAACAAACATTTACCATTCACATAAAAATATATTATTTAAAAATCTATTGTGCAACATTTTCATTCGCCATTTGTATTGTCCCAGTGCCATAGAATCAGCAAATTATCCAAAATACTATGTCATAATCTTGATTTTTGGAGTTTGGACAAGTTTTCTGTACTTAGAAAAATATAATCCCAAAATTAGTTTCAATATTTAATTCTCTCTGAAAAACTGAGGATGCGCGTCTTGTCGCCATCCCAATAATGCTTTTATTGTAACTGTTGCTAATGAACCTCCCTTTTTAGTGACAAGAAGTAGTTCTTCAGAACAAGTTTTCCTCAAATGTAGCCCATTTACTCCCATATGTTCTAAGGGACTCAGCGTCTCTCACCGAAAGGGCCATCTTTAGTGCCATGTCTCCCGCACACACATTGACATGAGCACAAGCCAATGAAGCCCACGTCAGACTCTGCAGACAGACTGTTACTGCCTGGAAGACATTCCTCTCCATCGCCAAAACTCAATTTCTGGTGGCCTTGAACAGCCTTGATGTTTCTCCTGTTCAGTGGTGGTTCCTTGTTTTCAATGGCCTCCACCACTGAGAGCATAGAACTCTATTTTCCTTTTCTCTTATCTACCTGCCTGGCTACATTTTTAATTTAATGCTTATTTTTTTAATATATTTTATTGATTTCACCTAGGGGGAGAAGAGGGGAGAGAGAGAGAGAGAGAGAGAGAGAGAGAGAGAGAGAGAGAGAGAGAGAGAGAGAGAGAGAGAGAAAGAGAGAGAGAAACATCAGAGATGAGCAAGAATCATCGATCCACTGTCTCCTGCATGTCCCTGACTGGGGATCAAGTCCATAATGAGGGCATGTGCTCTGACCAAGAATTGAACTGTGACCTCTTGGTTCATAGGTTGATGCTCAACCACTGAGCCAGCCAGCCGGTCCAGGCTACATTTTTTTACACTGAGAAGGTACCACACTCACAGATGAATTGCATAAATCATACCCAGAGCCCCAATGAACTTAGAGTAAACTTGGGATGCAGAGGTCAGAGATAGGTAGACCAAGCCTCTGTCAGCAACTCAGATGACACCAGGACGGACTAGGACAGACAGAATCACTTAAGAGTAAAGGTTAGCTGGGACCACTTACAATGCAATCACTTGAAAAGCAGAAAGATATTTCAAGAACATGGGGCAAAACTTAAAAGGAAGATGGAACATCATTTTACCATTTAAACGAAGGTAAGTAAACTAAAAAACCCATGCCTATATCCATGCCTATATGTTTACTAATTTTTATTTTAACTGTATTATTGTTCTTAAATGTTTCTGAAGCCACACGGGGTGGCGGGGGGCGGGGGAATTCCTAAAAACTATGGCTTTTCCACTTGCATTCCTGATGCGGTATTTAACATGTTCTTTAAGTTTTGTATTCAACTCCATCATCTGTTCTTGTAAATAAGAGAGGAAGATTCTAAAAATTCAGGAATGGGCTCATCCTTCACACTCTGTCCAAGTGTGTCTGTGATGCAGGTCTCCGCAAAGGAAGACCAGAATCACCAGCTCGATTTCCTTCCTTCATTCATTGTTCTTTATCATTTGAAAAGCAAATAGGATTAACATGTGACTTTTTTTTATATTAAAACTAAGTCATGGAGGTTCAGGTGATATAATCAAATGCTATAACACATGATACTTTATATACTGAAGGGATACTACAGAAATCTAATGAATATAATTGACAATTAAGTTTTTCTTAAGTAATGAGCTTGAACTAATAACATTTCTGAAAAGTAACAATTTAAAACATATTTTAAATGTCATAACTTTATACATAATATTTCATAGGTTACATAAGGCTTAAATAGACAATGAAGATTTTATAGCGTTGATCTGAACTGTAGGTAAAACCCCATCTATCAGCTGTACTGTTTTCTAATCCCAGAAAATATGTGTCAATGTAATTTTGGAAAAAATTATTAATAAAAATTCTCTCTCAATACAGAACCTCAAGTTTAAATCTATTGCTAGGAACCCAGTGTACGCTTTTCAATTTCCACTTAATTTTTTTTTAAAAATTGAGATATTTGCAGTGTTATAATCTTTGCTATCAAAAATCAATACACTTCAATTGGTTGAAACCATTGTTTTGAGAATGAAAACAAAAATAGACTTATAAGCCCATATTTTATTTTTTTTTAGAAAGTTAATTATAAGTTGAAGAATGACAGTATTTCAACAGAGCATTATTTCTTCATTAGATTCAGGCAAAAATAGTTATACACAGTTGTAAGATTAATATAATAAACCATGAAAACTTGCAATAAACTGGCAACTATTATTTGGGGATGTGAATCCTTTCATAGAGTCCTTCTCTCCAAAAGATATTTCTGAAATAACTCATAAAGTGAAATAGATATCGACAACATTTTATATCATGAAGTCCATTGGTCTTAAATCCATTCATTCATTCAACTTTTTATTTTACTGCCTTTGTGCTTTCCCAGGATTTGAGGCTATTTATTCATTCAATAAAGATTTGTTCCCTATTTATTTAGCCATGTTCCAGGTGCTAAATATGTAATTAAAAATTTTTTAAAAAGTGATTAAAGGATTATATGCTATGATGGAGAGTACTGAGAGTGAGAAGGAGGAGAAAGCCTTCCTACATAGATAAGTTAATTAAGAAAGACCAAGAGGAAAGGTCTCCCAGAGGCAGTATGGGAAATGAAATCTGAAAAATGAGAATGACCTAGCCATGGGATAAACAGCAGAGAGAGTTTCTCCACTAGAAGGAATGGTTTATGTGAGGTACCCAAGGCAAAAGAGACACTGGGAGTATTAAAAACAGTAAGAGGAGCCCTGGCTGGTTTCATCAGTGGTTTGAACGCCAGCCCACAGACCAAAGTGGTGTGGATTTGGCCAGGTCAGTGTTGCTCAGTGGTTGAGCATCAGCCCATGAACCAGGAGATCATGGGTTTGATTCTCAGTCAGGGCACATGCCTGGGTTGCAGGCTTGATCCCCAGTGGGGGGTGTAAAGGAGACAGCCAATCAATGATTCTCTCTCATCACTGGTCTTTCTATCGTTCTCTCCCTCTCCCTCCCATTCTGAAACTAATAATATATATATTTTAAAGTTGTGGATCTGATTCCCGGTCAAGATGCAGCTTCGTTGTGGTTCAATCCCTAGCCCTGGTCCGGGGCATGTGCAGACGGTCCCCAATACATGTGTCCCTCACATAGATGTTTCTCTCTCTCTCCTTCTCCTCCCTCCCTTCCACTCCCTCTAAAAGAAAAAAAAAAAATCAATGGAAAAAATATCCTCATGTGAGTATTTTTTAAAAAATAAAAGAGAAACAGTAAGAGGAGGTCAGCACTACCAGAGCATAGCCAGAAAGCAAGGAAGAGAGGGCTGAGACACGCTGGGTGGTGCAGTAGGAACCTCAATCCACGAGGACTCACAGGCCACAGGGAAGCATTTGGGTCTTAATCCCTGGACCATGGCCACCTCCTGAGGCAGAATCTTTCCGGAGACATTGACATGTGAATTTTTTTTTTTTAGCTCCCTAGATTCTGGGACCATCATTTATAGCCCAATGTATTAAACTGTCATTCTTAACAATGTCAAGAAAACAATTACTGTGCCATTATTTTGGTAGTAATTCAGACCTCCTAATTTTTTGTAACTAAAAACTACATACTTGGGATTTAAATTTATGGCTTTAGTTCCCAGGAGCTAATCAAATAAGCACCTTCCTAAAAGCCAATGAAACATTTTTGCCTCAGTTGCCAAATAAGGTTGGTGATTCTAAAAGCAAATGTATGTTAACAGTCCCCATTAAGAACAGGTGTATCCCCTGAGTTTACCCACTCATGTGGCAAAATAATTCATCAATGAGATTATATTATTTAACTAGAGGCCTGGTGCATGAAATTCATGCATGTGGGGCAGTCCCCTTAGCCCTGCCTGGACCCTCTCCAATCCAGGACTCCTTGGGGGATGTTCAACGGCCAGTTTAGGCCCGATCTCCAGCAGTTGGACATCCTTCTAATAACCATGACCACTGACTTCTAATTGCTCACCTGCCCCCCTGCCAGTCTAATCGCCCCCAACTGCCCTCCCTGCTGGCCTGGTTGCCCCAATCTGCACCCCTCCCACTGGCCTGGTTGCCCCTAACTGCCCCCTTCACTGGCCTGGTTGCCTCTTACTGACCTCCCTGCTGGGCTGGTTGCCCCCAATTGCCCCTCTCTGCTGGCCTGGTCACCCCTCATGGTCCTCCGCCAGCCTGGTTGCCCCATGCAGCCTGCTATATAGTCATTTGGTCATCCCTCACTAACCCTCCTGCCTGCTGTTCAGTCGTTTGGTCATCCCTCACTATCCCCCCCTGTGAGGGTGGGAAGGTTAATTTGCATATTACCATTTTATTATACAGGATTGCTAGAGGCCTGGTGCATGAATTTATGCACCAGTAGGGTCCCTTGGCCTGGCCTATGGGACCAGGCCAAAATTGGCTCTCCAACATCCCCTGAGGGGTCCCAGATTGCGAGAGGGCACAGGCCAGGCCGAAGGACCCCACCAGTGCATGACTGGGGCCAGGAGAGACATGAGAGGGCTCCAGGGCATGTCTGGCCTATCTTACTCAGTCCTAGTCAGCCAGACCCTAGCAGCAAGCTAACCTACAGTCAGAGAATCTGCCCCCTGATGGTCAGTGCACATCATAGTGAGCAGCCTTAGCAGATCATTAGCATACTAGAGGCCCGATGCATGAAATTCATGTAAGAGTAGGCTTTCCTTATCCTAGCTTCCCTCCAGCACCCAGGACCCGGGCTTCCCTCACAGTTTCAGCTTTGTCCAGGAAGGTCATCCAGAAGCACATCCAGAAGGGTTTCTGATATACTTAGTATATTATGCTTTTATTATTATAGATTACTAGGGACCTGGTGCATAAAAATTTGTGCACTCAGGAGGTCCCTCAGCCCGACCTGTGCCCTCTCACAGTCTGGGACCCCTCTGGGGATGTCCACCTGCTGGTGTGCCTGGTCAGCCTGGGTGAGGGGCTGATGGCTGTTTGCAGGCTGGCCAAGCCCCCCCAGTGTGAACCCTCACCCCATAGGGGTGTGGCCAGCCTGGGTGATGGACTGAGGACCGTTTTCAGCCTTTCAGGCTGCCCATAGTCCCTTCAGGTTTTGGGTCCCTACTGGGGTACCTGGCCAGCCTGGGTGAGGGGCTGAGGGCTGTTTGCAGGCTGGCCAAGCCCCCCAGTGGGATCCCTCACCCCATTGGGGTGTGGCCAGCCTGGGTGATGGACTGAGGGCTGTTTTTGGGCTCTCAGGCTGCCCACAGCTCCCATTGACCCAATGTCCCAGCAAGGCTGGGTGGAAGCAGGTTTTTGGGGTTTATTTATCTTCTATAATTGATACACTGTTCCTTTAAGCTGAGGCCTAGGCAGGTAACGAAGCCTTCTGTTGGCTTCAGCTCTGTGGCTTCTATAATTGAGACAATGTTACAAATATGTTGTTGCCTGGAGCCGAGAGAAGCCCAGGCAGCCGGCAAACAGTTTTACTCCTGCCGCAACGGAAGCTGCCAATTTACTCAGCTCCGTGACTTCCGGTCTCCATCTTGGCTGGGTTCATTTACATACAGTCGCTCTGATTGGCTGGTGTGCGTGGCTTAGGCATCCCAAAGAAACGGTCAATTTCAATATTATGCTTTTATTAGATTAGATGCTTTGATTGGTTGAATGAACGACCAGATGAATGGACACTTAGCATATTAGGCTTTTATTATATAAGATACTGGCTCTTTAAATTTTCAACTGAAACATTTAAGGGCATCACACTGGGCATTAGAAGGGGTGAACTAGGTGTGTTTAGTTTACTGAATAGTACACATATATATGTTGCTCCTTTATGTTATAAATAAACATGATACTGTTTTCTACTGAACAATAGCCGGGAATATTCCACTTAAATATCATTTAACTTTTTAAGAATTTGTCTGCTAATTAATTATATCTACTTTGGGAAGATAATATATGTTCATCAAAACCAAAAGGGGCAAAGCTCTAAAGATTGAATGAGCAGTTGGAATCATTATTAATAAGCTGTGGACAATACCACAACTTTAATAAAGCACAACTAGTAAACCAAATTGCAAGGTATTTCTGCTGACTGATAAACTTAATCACAAGTTTCACTATACTTTTTCAGCCCCTTCAAGACAAATAATTACAGCTCTGTAAATTCTAGATATTAAAGCACATGATAAATAGCAACATTCTTCAAACATATCATGGAAGTACCATAGTTGACATTTTTAATTGGGGCTTCCTTTTAATAGATTTGTTCCCAAACAAATATTTCACATCATTTTAAAGAATAACATACAGAAGCAATCCTTCCTGGAGATTTATGTTTAACCATGCAGATGAAAATAAAGCTGCAAGAGATGCTTAATTCACTTCTATGTAGAGTTTCACACTAAAAGTTGAGGATGTAAAACTTATATTAATGCATTCAATATTTTGTTCTCCATTAAACTTTTTCAATATGGGTCATTTATACTAATCTTATATACTGAAATACTTTTTGAGTGTCTAATTTGATAAATCTACTTTAAAGCCAGGGAGTTTAAACTGTCACTTCATATAAGATCTTATCGATTTTATGCACATATCAATGCATTCCATTAAAAGTTTTTAACTAAAGTAACAGTATATAATTAGATTGCAAAGAGAGTTTTCAGACATGTCTCTTAGCAGCAATTTCAAAGTAGGAGACTATGAACACCCTGAAACTATAAAGGCTTGGAATGAGATGTCAGAGGGTTTTCTGAAGATTTCTTTCGGGACCACTGTACCTGACCCGCCTGTCAATTTTAGTGAGGAGGTTTCTGTAAGGTCGCCTGGAGGGGCAGAAGTAGGGAGACAGAGTGGAATTGTCTTTGACTCCTGCCTGGACAATAAACTATATGAATAGGAGCTAGGTTCTTCATTATCAGATCAAAGGAGAGTTCCCTACAATGTAAATATCTGCTTATATTTCCAGAGTTTGTTGGTACAGAAAAATGCGTGGGTATTGCTCATGAACCAATGTTGCTCCAAGCATGAAGAAAAGCTGCCTAAGAAAGCACCTGGAAGAATAATGGACACTGTGAGAGCGTCGGTGTGGAGTAAATCCCAAACAAATGCAAGCTGAGGATGGAACAGCAAAGAAGACTTTTATCACCCAATGCACAGGAAGTGCAATCAAATGCTCCCGGGAAGGGGGGGGGGGACCTCAGATGTAGGTCAAAAAGCACCCTCAGTATTTTACAACTACCTGTCCTGGACAGTGGGAAACCTACTTAAGACATAACAGCAAAATATCAACTTCCTGATACTCTTACTTCTTCCTGTTATACAGCAGAAACTGCCCTTAGGAAGATGCTGTGGGTGGAATGCAATACAGAAGTGGAGGAGGAGAGAAGGTTCTCCCTCTTGCTTTCTGGACCATGGACATCAAACAGGATTAGATCCCATGTGGCAAAGGGCAGGTAAGTTTAGAGGGTTATGCAATTGCCAACTAATACAAGGTCTTTAGACCATTTCAAAAATGAAGTACAGAAATTCCCCACATACCTTCTGCCCATGTATATATAGCCTCCCCCATTATCAACATCATTCAAAAGAGTGTACTTCTGTTATAACTGGTGGACCCATGTTGGCACATCATTCTAAACCAACATCCATTGGGGTTTTTTTCTTGATAGTGTGCATTTTATAGGTCTGGATAAATGCATAATGACATGTACCCGACATATAGGGTCATACAGAATAGTTTCACTGCCTTAAAACTCCCTTGTGTTCCACCTATTCATCCCTCCATTCTCCTTAATCCATGGAAACCACTGATCTTTTTTGTTACCTCCCTAGTCTTATCTTCTCTAGAATGTCATACAGTTGGAGTCACATACTATGTACCCCTTTCATATCGGCTTCTTTCACTTAGTAATATGGACTTAAGTTTCCTCCGTGTCTTTTCATGGCTTGATAGCTCACTTCATCCTTAGCATTGAATAACATTCTACCACCTGGACATATTTTGGACATTTTTAAAAAGAAAGGTTTCAATCGATGAGCAACGGAAAGACTTCAGAAAGTTTTAAGAGAGGAGTGACACTATGAAATTTATAATTTAAAAATATAAATCAGCTTCTTTATAAGGAAGAGGTTAGAGATGGATAAGGATAACAAAAAAGAAAAGAGTTGGGGTGCTACTGCAACAGCTCTGATGTGAGAGGAGCGAGCCACATTCTGGAGTGGTAGCATTTGAGATGAACAGAATCAGGTGGTTTGAACATATATTTAGGAAATAAAATAATAGCGCCTGTTAATGGATCAGATTTGGGGAATTATAGAAAGCGAGGTCAAGAAGGCCTGTGGGTTTGGGGCTTGAGCAAGGGGATAAATGAGGATTTTAAACAAGAGTGGACAATGAAATAAGACTAGAAGTCCAACTGAAGTGGGTTGATACCAGCACTTCAGAAATGTTCTATTGCATAAAGTCCTCACCAAATCCCCCCCCCCTCCTCTCTCTCTCTCTCTCTCTCCTTTCCTCCCTCTTCTCTCATTGTTGATCACTCCTCCTAGGCTCCAGGGATATGAATAATGGCCTTAATAATGTCAATCAAGCCTTAATCTCCATCAATCCTTAGTTGCCTACTTAGTTCTGTTTCCATGGTCTTTAACCATTTCCTTGACGGTGTTACCAGCCACTACTAAACTTGACATTTTATATCTGTCCATACTCTTTCTCAGTTTTTGCTTGTTTGAGTTTCAAAAACTTCTGTGAGTTGCAAACATTTATGTCAGCTAAAGTGGCTCATACTTGTTTGTTGGAACCTTAAGTAAAGAGCGAGCATACAAGAAGTCCAGGATACAGTGCTCAGGTTATTGGCAATAGGTCGTGTTCATAATCATTGGCTAACCCTGCTCAGTCCATCATGTCATTTCTCATTGGCTAAGAGCTTAAAACTTCATTCAGATCACATAAACATTAGGCTCTAATATTTTTCCTTTTATAGGCATTTCTTTTCATAAAAATGATTGAGAGACTATTAGTATTTAAACAGAAGCACCAATGCTAATATTTTGGGTTTTAATAATTGGACTATGGTTATATAAGATATTGACAATAGGGGAAACAATATCAGGATATATTGAAACTCTATGTACTAATTTGTAAGATATTTGTGAGTCTATAATTGTCTAGTAATAAAAAGGTAAATCATCACTGCAGGCAGAGTTAATAGAGAAATAAGTGTACAAAATATCTGAAAAAGAAAGGTATTCACATATCAACATTAATTGGATTTAATTTAGTTTTATGACTTTACTTATTTTAAATGCATGAGTTCATTTACATTTGCAAATCCAATCCAATTAAATGTTGTGAAATAAGATAAACCAGAAATATGTGAATAAATATATGACTATATAAAATGTCTTGGAGCTCAATGAGTAATCAAGAATGAATATTATCTTTAAGAGGCATAAAGGAGCTAAGAATCCACCATTAATCTGAATGCAAACTTGCTTACATTATAAGCCAGTTTGCCCTTGTTCTAACGTAAAAATATTTTATAAATTCCATGAGTTCCGACATGTCTTTTAGCTTCACCGGTCTGTTTGTCACAACACCATTTTTCCATTTATTTTCAGTACAAACTGTCAGCAACTTCTTTATCTCTTCCTTCTACATTTCTCCTTTCATCCAAATACTTTCGACATCATGCCAAGTCTTTAAATTCATTATCTTTACTTGTATCTTATGTTAAGACACCTGAGTGTATCTTATTGCTTCTCTAAGGTCCCCACATAAGAAAATTCTCCTAAATTTACTTTCCTTGACTCAAACAACCCAATCTACATACATAAAGAAAATAATTCAGTATAAATTACAGAATGGGTTATGTTCAAAACCTTCAAACACAATTTTTACCTTAAGAAAAGAAAAAGAACAAACTCCTCTAAGATCTAGCCTACATCATGTCTCTTTTGTTTCTTGCCAACCTCGTCTCATACGGCTTCTTTTCATAAAGTTTTCTTGCCCTTATGCCCAAAGGCTGTTCTGCTGTTCTCTTAGTAGGCCCACACTTTCCCTAACCTGCCTTTGTCCATGCTGTTTCTTCCGAGGTGAAAATGTTTGTTCTCTCACTCATTCAAAGGGCCAGCTGTAATGCAGAAAGCCAGGATATAACATTAAGATGATAGAGTGGCCTTGTGTTTAAAAAGCTCCCAACGAAATACTGCTTAACCGTGATATTTTTCTGATCCACCTGTTAGTGTGCAGACTTTTCATCCTTTTTATTTGCCTTATTTTCTGTTAAGGCATCAGTATGACTGTATACTGATATACATGCTCACGTTGTCCTCCAGGGCGTTGCTTTCATAAGGTCGGAAATGGTTTACAAATATTTTTCACATCTTGAAATAAGTGCTCAGTAAAGATCAGGGGAATTAAGTTGAACACTGAAGGCATTCTCTCAGAAGCAAAGGTTACTCAAACTCAGTTCCTGATCGACTCCTCCCTTTCCTACCCTGACATCCTTACCACAACAAATTTCTCTAATTTTTTTAGCCTTGAAATATTGACAAGCATGCTACTTGGGTAATATGATTTTTTTCAGATGAATAACAATCACTGATCCATAATGAAGTGACACAATTGTAATTGCTTTTTTTCTGTTGTACAAAGCATGAGTAACATTTATTCTGCATACTGTTCAGATTTCCAATTGAATTAAAAATAAGCTAGACCATGGAACTATCTTCAGTTCACTCTATTCAGAATCTTGCTCAGTCATTGTATTCATTATCTGATATTTACAGGGCTCCTATATATTTAATAATATTTACAAAGGCCCCTGTTGCTTGTGCTGTGCCTTATAAAAAGGACACTGGTCAGGGAGGTGAGTGAGGCTGAAATTCATCCCCTACTCTGTTCACCAAACCATAAACATGAGTCCTATTACACCTGCAAGTGTGTATATGTCATTTGTACAAAGGAAAGGGCATCTTTTTATAATTCACCGGAAGTGTAAGTGGGGATTAGGCTGGTCAATAAACCTTAATTAATATGTTGTATAGAAAACTTTTCAATACTGAAATGCTTGTTGTTTCTTTAATCCAATTTTGTTGATAGGAGTGCAATTTTCACCTAAGAGCATTCCAGCAGAGAAGTAGTGAAGAATTTTATGAACCTATACACTCCCTAGAAATAATAAAATGATACATTAGGTCACTGGATCAATTTTTTCCCCAATATACAATTATTCCTTCTTGTGTAATTTTCATTGTCCTGTACCATATGTTTAAACTATTTAAGCTAAGGTTCTGATTCCATTTCCCACGAGTGACTGCTCAAGATCCTGATGTAAGTACCTGGTAATGAATTGAGGGGGTGAGCATTTTCATTTTACATTTCTTTGGTGAGGTAGAGTGGCCTAGAATTCAGGGCACTTTCTTATTATTTTTATGTTATTATTAATAAACATCTATTGGCCAACTGTTGTGTTAAAAATGTTCAACATCTCTAACCTCTCCACAAAGTAGCCTAATAGGTAGTGTCATTCCCATTTTTTACAAAAGAAAACTCAGGTATTTAGTGATTTCTCCAAGTCCAGAAGTTAAACATGTATTCAAACAGATTTAAATCCAGGTCTTCTTTCTTTAGCTACCAAAAATATTCTTACTCCTTAAGATCAAGTTTTGTAAACTATGTGTCACTTTTAAAAATAAAGTTATTCAACAAATAGTTGTAGATTAGATTTTATATGCTCTGCATTCTCTTACAGTTCTTAGCATTCCTTTATTTCTAGGTGCTTTCTACCTAGTAGGATTAGAAGCTCCTTAAGGTAAGAAGTAGTGTCTTTTGTACACTGATATTTCACTCTGCACCGAGCATTGTGCTCATGTTAGATACCTTTGATCAATTTCCTGCTGTTTAAAAACAATTAGAAAGTCTACTTTCAAAATTTGAAGGATTCAAAATAGTACAGTTGACTTTTGTTATATATTTGTGAAATCATAAACTGCAAACTCTGGAAGCAATATTACAGAATAATCTAATCCAAATTTCTTTTGTATGCAAAATTTTACCAGGTAAATTGCTACTTGCTAAAATTAAAACAAACAAACAAAAACAAAAGACCAGATTATACATCTGTCTACTTGCAAAATAAATTGGTTTATTGGTGAGTAGTTTGTTCTTTGCAATTTTACTCTTTTAGTTCATTTTGTCTTAAACTAGATCAACATTTCTATGATCCATTTTACTTGTATACAGTGATGATCTGCACAAATCCTGAAAAGGTAGGAAATAACACATAACCCTCTTGAAGAATGTATTTCATCAACCAAGTTGAGCATACCTCCCCACTTGATAGAAACTTCATATGATAATTAACTGATATAGTCTTTAGGGCTAATCGGCACTATTTAATTTGATTTCATACTTGGTAAGGGCCATTCAAACACTAATATGATTTCCTAAATTGTCTATTCTAATGAAAAGAATATTTTGCCCAGCAAACAGGTGTGATGTGCTCCCTTAGCTCTAGTAGTTTGCTTTTGTTCTGTTGCTGAGTCATTTATAAACTTGAATGTGTGAGAGTTGTTAAGCTCTATGGACGTTATCACCTTTGGGTTAAATGATCAATTACATCTCCTGACAAAACACAACAAAGCCTTGGAACACTCAAACCCAAAATAAGTGGCAAATCTTTTTGAGGCTCAGCCTAAAATAGTGAGTTTTTGTCTTTAGAAACCCTATTTTACTGGAAAAAAATCATGAATGATCTAACATGACAGGAAATGAAGTGAGACATGAATGCGTACCTATATTTTAAGACTTCTCCAAGGATGTATAGAAACACCAGATTTATCTTTCTCAAGTCACACGTTGAAAGTGGAGTGGCCCCACTTCAGTTTTACATTTATTCCTATTGAGCAACCTGCCCAGACAATTCCACCTCCCTCTCCCACACTTTTGATTCGATCCATTATAAGTCCATCTTTTGGAAGTCTTGCTGTGCCCACTGGTCAGAGACAGATTTGGTTCAATACTAAACTGAGTAATGCAAGTGGATAGCCAAATAGCTGATATTATACTCATTAGTGACTGAGAACAAAACAAAAAATCCCAGAGGAATAAGTTGGATTTTGTGAGAGAGATTGTAAAAGATCTTACTAAGTGTAGGGTGAGAAGGTTTGACAACATGGAGACTTTCTGCTTTTTATTCTGAGGGTTGTTTTCAATGTGTGTGATGTTGGAATATATCTTGTATATTCTTAACACAGTTTTACTTAAGTTTCACTGCAACATGGCTTGTTCAATTCCCATGTGTAGCAGACCACCAGAAATCTGCAAAAATAATCTTAGCCAATAAGCTTGCAGGTATTTTGAATATTAATGCTAATATTAATTGCCTAAAATGGTCTGAGGGAGAACAGAATAACAGGGCTCTGATTCTTTCCTCTGGAACAACAGAATCTCAGTGAAGAGAGAATATCAAGAAATAGTTATAAAACATTCAAACACTGGTTCATGATCAGAAAAAGGCCTAATTAGCACATTTGTGGTTGGGAAAATGAAATTTGACTCCTCTTATGTTTGAAATATCTTCAAATATGACAAAGATTCATGGCTATCTCAATAAACCTTCTTTGACCTCTTCCTACATATCAAGCACTATGGACAGAAAGTGAATAAGACAAGAAACTGTGCCTTGCAATCTTTAATAAGGTACCTAGATTTTTTTTTTAAGTTTCTTTTTGATTTGAGAACTTATAACTTTTGTGGACCTCAGGTTCATGAAAAGTCAAAAACTCTAATTTTAGGATTCCAAAACATTGCTGACATAGAGAAAAGGAGATAAGTAAAGTGTAGAAAATGAAAGAGAGAGAGAGAGAGAGAGAGAGAGAGAGAGAGAGAGAGAGAGAGAGAGAGAGAACCACAAAAAGAACTGTCTTACTTACAACAATTTCAGTTGGAGAATATCAACCTGAAGTTACTTAGGACGCAACCTGAAAATATATTAAGAAAGTCATTTAAATTAGAAAAAACAATTGATTTCTGATATGGTCTTCAACTGCTGAAAAAGCATTCTAAATCCAGGTGTTATGGCCAGAAACTGATGCAGAAAGGATAGTGTGCCTTTAAGAACCAGGAAGAAGACAGAGCAAAGAAACCAACAGAGACAGATCTTCCCAACTTCAAGAGAAGCACCAAGTGATTATAAAAATCAATATGAACTTGTGCGTAGTTTACGAACTTGAGAATGTTCATCCTCCGCATTCATCAGAGTGCTGGAACATCACGTGAGCTCAACAATAATGTAGACCAGATGCCTAAACTGTCCTTGTAAAGGACAGCCCTATTCTGTGATGTGCAAGTTAAGTGTGACTGTTGAAGAGAGGGAACTGCCAGAGTCTAAGGACGTCATCATTCTCTAAATCCCTTTGATGAATAGAAAATAGCAATGGAGACAAGAAATCAACATTCTGTTTCCTGAGGACACCCTAGGCATTGAGTCAGCATAGTTCCTTCAACAAACACTCTTTGATCATGTGCAGTTGTTTTTTCCTTCACAATGCTGACATTCTAATTGAAAGGAGAGCCTATGGTGAGATGGAAAATAAACAACAGGGACTTTAATATTAGCTGAGGACTGAGGACGGTAAAAGTATTTTTAAAGGGGAAAAATATAATTGGCAGCGGGTGCTTGACTATCTGGTAAATTGCTACGACCACAATCCTTTATGAATTTACATGGAGGCAATATTGCCACAGATATTAGAGTATGTGTCCTCCTATAGTTGAATATGGAAAGTTATAATGTATAAGCCAAGATCCCAGTCTTGGGTCTCTGTTTCTGTAAATTATGATTACTTATAATTTTTAAAAAGTCTACCTTCTTAATTATTTAACATTGTGTCAATCAGCCATGGAATGTGATGCATCTTACAAAGCAGTTTCTTAGTGGCACCTCCTTGAACCCAAAAGAAGTGAAGAGCACTTCACCCCCCCACCCCCACCCCCATCCCAATGGACCTGAACCACTGCAAAGGGGAATTGAATCCTACCTTAATGAGAGAGAAATGAACATTGTCTAGGACATCAGAGAGTACTGCCTATACTTCCCATGAAATGAGTGAGGGAACTATCTGTATTAATGTCCCTATAAACACACAAATAAATATATTTTACTGTAATGTTGACTGAGTGCAGAATGATTATGTGAGACTGTAGGAATCTGTTAACTCACGTTGACCAAAGTGTTGGTAATTTTCAGAAAGGATGTGCTAAGCAACCTTAGCACACATAAGGCAGATCACTGAAGAAAATATTGTGTGCAAAACTTGGGATAAAAGCTTTCTCTCAACATAAAGAATCTAATTATTTATTGTGTTTTGATAACAGGAAAAATATTTTACTTACTACCTACCTTTATAGGTGGCCTTTCCTTAAATAGATGATGCCTTTGTGTGTGCTTGATGTGAGCTTTGATTCATGAAGATGATTTTCATTAAGCACTCTATTTAAAAATGTATGACCCCAGAAGGGGGATAAGAAAAACAAACCATGAGGAGAGTCAAATTCCATCACACATGCATACATTTATCTTTCAACCATGCTAAAAGGCTCTGCATGTACCAGCAGTACAATATTTGTGTTTTAGCTTATTGAGGAAGTTACAAAGTGAGCTACCAGTTACATTTCCAACTAAATCATTTCCCGGTGCCCCCCAACCTTTGTAAAATCAGTAAATAACTGGGTTAGCTCACTGCTGCTCTTTAACTTTCAGGTTAAAGCATGACAGTTAAAAACATAGTTGACAAATACAGCTTGGCTTAAGAGTTCCTTCCACAAATGAAGTTTTAGGATGAACTTCTAGTGGATGGTTGGAAAATTCTTTAATATGCTATCATACCAATTGGTAAATGAGCTTCTGTGAATTAGGAAAAAGTTTCACTTACAGAGGTAGGGACGCACTGTACTATTTGTCTTTACTTCCATTCCTTTCTCAAATGACTGAGCAAGTTTATAGAGGACAAAATTAGTGTCAAAACCAACAAGGAGGAGTTTAGGATGAAGCTACATGCGTCTGATACCTGCTGTGTTCCAAGTGAACAGGACAAGCATTGATTAGGCATTTCCATAGACTTAATTGTGTATTCTGTTCTGTTATTTTTCAGATAAAAGGTTTGAACTAGAGTGTGCGTGTATTTCATTCAATGTCACATTCCAAGTGTACAGGAGAGCTTGCACATTAACATATGGCTCTGATATTTAAAATCCTGGTTATATGTGTATTCCTCGCTGCCTTTCAGATTGCACTAATTATCAGAACCCATAACCTTGATTGGAAAATCCCAAATGTTCATTTTGAATCTACCTGGTATTGCTTTGAGAGGGACCACAGGAGTTTGCTTAGCATAACCTGCTTTAGTAGCTGTTTACACTAATTATTTCAATTTCTTAAAAACATAAAACACTTCAGTTGCAGGAGTTGTATAGTTTTACAGTGTTTCGCATCCATGAACTACGGTTACTGTGATGTTAACAAGTACAGAGGGAGTGATATAGTTGAGGAAAAGCATGCCACCAAGAGTAAGGGTCAGAATTTATACAGTACAGAATTTGGATATTTTACTCAGAATAGCACACCTCCTTGTAGCATAGGGAATACAAGTGACTGGTTTATGAACTAAGAGCAACAACAAACACACCTTTATTTGCTATTTTCACTTTACCAGCTTTAAAATCTATTTGCAGAAACAGGTCAACCTAGAGTCACAGGTCCATAACAAGTGACCAGAGAATTTTTCATTTTCTCAAACTTTAAAATTAGCACAAGTTTGACTAGTTATTTTCCATGTGGCTCATGTTTAATTATCGAGCGCTGGTAAGAAGAGGATGCTACCTCCTAAGCCTTTGAAAATATTAGAAAGAATGAATTCTACCTTAAAATGTGGTAACCCATCCCATCCCATCCCAGGAAGAGGTAACAGAGAGTGCAAAGCTGCACATGTGAAAACCAAGAAGATGATGCACGTCAACTGTGTCTGAGAAAATACGTGAAAATAAATACATGGTATGTTTGACATTTTGGAGCATCCTTGGGGAGACATTGATTTGTAATTCAGATCACATAGCATCTTTGATTTCTCCCACTTGCCCATGGCCTTTCCCCACCCCCCTTCCCTCCAAGTCCAAATAAAACACAAAAGCTTTCTCCACGATGGATGGAGAGCAAGCCAGGACTCTGTGCAGGGACTATCCATCACATTTCTGCCTTAATTGAATGACACCAGAATGAGATCGATAAAATGTAACAAGAGACAGCTTTGCATTTCCACACTCACTTATTCCCCCTCTCTATTCCTCTCAGCGACTACCATGACCAGAAAACTCAAGTACAGAACATGATCGCTGCTGCCAGGCAAGCTGTTTGGATATGAATAAACTTGTCAGAGAAACAACACAACCCACAGACCTTGGAAGGGAGCTGGGGAGACAAAGGTTATGAGAGTAGCCCTGAATAAATAGGCTTCTTTAAGAAAGCAATCTCATAGATGCATTTTCACTCCTAAATCACCTCCTCTAATGTAATGTTTCAGTTAGGTCATCTCAGCAGCTGTCCCCATGGCCACCCCCCCCCCTCTCCCTCCCACTTTCCCTCCCCCCTCCCCCACAAGATTTCTTGAGAATGCATCGGGGCTGCCTCAAAAGTAGATGTGGTGACATCTCAGCTCAAACCTGCAAGCCCTACCGTGAGTGCCGGGCAGCTGCGATGCCCGCAAGCACCAGGTTGCTGAGATCTCCAATGCATTATTGATAACCTCATCACTCTGCTAAAAGCACAGGCTGACATTGTTCTAATCTCAGCCTTCTCCTGGAGCGCTCGGGCTCCGCGTGGGAATCGATCACAGGCAGAAGTAAACCAGAGCGCAGCACTGCACATGGGAAAACCGAGACGGGGCGGCAGCGCCCAGGTTCACTTCACTGGGGCTGTGTTAACTACATGGCCTGCGACGCTGTTTCTGTATCTTTGACAGCTTACAGTGTGGCCAGATGCTAAGCTCTTTGTTGCCGTAGTTCATTTAATAGTCCACATCTTGAGCTTGTTAAAAATTATTCCTGGAACGAAAGTCGGTATGATAAAAATGTCTTCATTGCAGTTCCCAAAAGTGCATTTTCTTTTAATGCTTCATTCCAGTGGGTTTTCTCCAGATTATTCTGGGACTTAATTAGACATAGGCAACTGCTCTAGGTGCAGGGTCTCCCTTTCACGGCCACGTGACAACTCAGGAAAGCTATGGACCTCCAGAGAGCACCTCTGTACTCTCTATAATTTTGCTCTTTCATTCTTTTACATAATCATGTAAGATTATAGCACACATCAGTGGCTAACTCCTTTATAGGTTTTTATTTTATTATTCAGTGTATTATTCGCAAAAAATGATACATTCAATAATACGACAAAATACGGGTCCCATCTCATCCCAAGTAGGCAGAATAGAGAACTGGAAAACATAGCCAAACCATGAGTTAGAGCTTGACTACTTGCCATGCTCATGCTCAGAGAGAATAGCCCCAGTAGCCTGCCTTTGCTGTTCAACACTATTTTCATAGCTGGTATATGGCTAGGTAATTCGCAAAATAATCACTTGTCTCGGGTTACCACTGGATTCTAGAGCAAAGCAGCTTGTAATGAAACCATTATTTACAAATGAAACAATGGGTCATAGGGAACAAAAGGCAAAGCATACACAGTTTTGCTTCACCTGCAGACACTGGTCACCTGAAGCAGGAGCTGGAGCCATGCGTGACCGAACCTGTGTCATCGGCCTCTTGCAGTTGAGGCCTGCATCTGATGTCATGTCAATTTCCCCCACGTTACAGGTTTTGATCTGTTGCCCAGCACAGTATAAGGTCCCAGAAAAATGCAGATTCAATAGGAAAAGCGCGTGTCTTTATGCAGGTATGCACACACTGTGAGACAAAAACGTACTTGGGACATTCTGAAATAGATTCAAACTTAAGATACCTCCAGGCTTCTCGGGTTGTTTTATGGTGATTGGTGCTGATTAAGGCAGCCAGGGCCCATTTTCCCCAGCGCTGCAGCCGCTTCACCCCAGGGGCCGGGGGGAGGGGGGGGGAGGAACAAAAAATGAGTTGCATGGAATGGGGAACTTCTTTGAGCACCATAAACTAAAACTAACTTGGAATAAGTATCTTTCACCTCTGATCACTTTTTTTTATTTTATTCATTACTGTTTGCTTAGTTGGTGGGCTGCCAAACATTTAGCAGTAAGAGAGAAAGGCTATTTCTGGTATGAACCAGAACACTACTGAATACAAGAATTAAAATGCAACAAACAACAGCAGAGTTTGGTGGCACCAGAGTAGGATCTGGTGGTTCTGCTGTGGGCACACCTCTGATTAGAGAAGTGGATGAACCACGCAGGTCAGGGAATGCTACTGTCCATAGTGTGACATGCTTCTTGCTGTGGATGTTATTGTGGGGGTGGTTTTAATTTTTAAAATGAGGCTGTGGCTAATTAGGGGTGTTGGCACAGCTTGGACTGATGAACCCGATTACAATTATAAAAGATTCTGGGGCTGGAGCAGGCAGAGATGCTGGCTGCTAGCCGTGTAGCCCCAGCGGTGCCTGTATGGTTGTCAAGTATGATTATGCTAGAAGCAGACTGGATTTATTGAGTTTTTTTCCTATAGGATTCAAATGCCCATGCATGGAGCTCACAGGACTATCACCACATTCTTGGTTCCTCTTTTGCACTGTCCCTGGACGTTTAGGAAATTCAAGAAAGAAAAAGCAGATCCACTTTACTCTCCAGAATCTACGAGAAAGCAGGATGAGTAAAAGAGAACAATTATCTTTCTCACGTAACTTTATCATTCTTAAAACTTAAAGTCAGTCGCAATCCTGTTTGTTTTTCACATTCTACATATTTGAAACTGATAAGAAACAAGAGAGCATACTTGATATATACCAATATGGTGAAAAAGGAACAAACTGAATTTTGCTTAAGGAAATGTATTTTCTAGAGCACGAAGAGAAAAAGAAAGAAAGAAAGAAAGAAAGAAAGAAAGAAAGAAAGAAAGAAAGAAAGAAAGAAGAAAGAAAAAAAGAAAGAAAATCAAAAGTAAAAAGAACCTTTGTCTAATTCTATGGAGTAACCTATTGAAATGCAGCATCTAAACATGGTTTATGTTTAAGTTTTGTCCCCTCATGAGTATTCTTCATTTAAGAGATGTGCATTTATTACAACACGTTACAAAAGAGCCTGAATGGGTATTCAAATAACTGCTGCAATCAAAAGATTCTTCTTTCAAAGAAACAACCACAGATTTATATAGTTTTTGTGCTTTGCCATGGACATTCTGAAATGATAGAAAGATTCTCATTTGTGGCCCCCTCCTTCTCTGGAAGCTATTGAACTGTTCTGATTTTGTACAGTGTAGGACAATCCTGTAAAAAATAAAACATTTCAACTTTGTACAAAAGGTGAGGCTTTCCATTGGAAGTTTTTCTTTAGCAGGAAAAAAAATAGAGAAAATGGGCTGACAGCTTTAGAAAATTTAAACAATTCCCCTTGCCAAAATACGTATTTCGTGATTTTTCTCTAATTTCAGATTTGGTGCATATGTGTCGGGCTAACAATGAATGCTTTCAATTTCAACACTCAGTTTCTTCTCTCCCTGCTCAAAGCAATCTTCACTTTATAATAGGCAATTATTTTTCTAATTGCTTCTTAAAAACTTTTTTTCAGGATGACTGTGGGACACTCCACTCTACGTTATACATTATGGATGCATTTAAAACAAACTGAGTGCATTGTAAATTACAGAATGCACTGTTTGCTAAGAGTATCCTAGAATGAGGAAGAAAAGCAAGGAGATTATTTGTCAAAGTATTAGAAAACTTTTGAAACTTACAAATTCATAAAAATCACAGGGAAAGTCAGTTGAGAATAATTCTTTTAAGTAAAAATAAAAGGCAAACATTGGCTGTGATTGTTTTAATGGGATATATAATGTATTATTTTCTTCCATAGGCATTAAGCCTCACTTCACAAAATATTGGACTCTCCCATTTTTTTCTTTATCATCTACTACCTTCAAGGAACATACTTTTCTATGCTAGAAAGAAATAAAACCAAGGTTTTATAATCTCAACTGTTCATATATATTTTCACTTGAAATATAATGCTTCAAAACACACTCTTAGGTGCCAAAACAAAACAGAAAAAAAAAAAAACTAAGTAGAAATCAAAAATAAATAATATGCTACATTTTATTAGACTCAATTTAACTCTCGGGCATGAAAAGAAAGACAATGCCATGTACCCCTGTGCTACCTTAGAAAAGTGTCTTACAAAAGCAATGCTAATTTCAATGTTGCAGACACAAACAGAATCATGAAAAGGCATGTGGCTAAGCAGTTGAAATTTGTAATTCTGTTCTTTTATAGATCATTCCAGTAGGTTTTAGTTCAAATGAGAAACCATAAGTTGATGTTTCATGAAACCAACTAAACATATCATGAAAGCTTCCTTCAATGACAATGTTTTAAAATTAATATGTGACAGACGGTTTAAAAGATGTGTTTAATTATTAATAGAAACATTTTATCATATAGATTTTTTTTAAGTTGCACTTGTTATTAACTACCACCCACTGCAATAGGAGGTAAAATACAGAACAAGGCTGAGCCAGCCTATCAAAGCCCTAATTAGTATCATGCTATAGAAAAACAATGAAGTGATTTTGTCACCAATTACTGACAATTAGCCTAAGTACAACAGTTAATTTCATGGAAATAAAACCACTATAAAGCGAAAGGAACAAAAACTATCATAATTAATGGCATTTGCCTGCATTCCTCTACTGTGTTTTTTGTCTTGTTTGTTTTGTTTTTAACCATCAAAGTTTTGAAACAACTTGAACAGCTAACACAGGTACTCAAAATTGAAGAGTCTATGTTTCTGGGCTTTCTGATTTGTAAGCATCTGTGGGAACACATCACTAAGCAACAGAGTTATGTATATCAGTTTTTTTATCCCTTGAATCTAAATACTTCATACATGCAGAGTGTGCACTTGTTAAACAATAAAACCAGTATGTGTAGGTACAGAGTAGTGTCTTGGGATAGCCTATCATGCCACTGCTGCACTGCACCGAGATAGAGTGAACTGCCAATAATCACAGGAATGTTGCGAAGTTAAAAGTTCCTAGTTTCCCTCGCACTTCTGTCCCACTCAAACTTTTCACTTGCTTCTTCTTCTTCGTTTTGAAATGTCGCCCTGCTGGCCTAGTCATGAGCCTGGGGATGTCTGTCTGGGCTTGTGCCTCACGTCAGTTTCATCTGAGGCATGAACTCGGTCACACGTTTCAAAAGTTGCAGAGTCACAAGGCATCAGGAAGTCAGCTCGAGCTGTAAAATGTTGTTCTGGCTTCTCTGAAAGCCGGACAGGGTTCGTTTTGCAAGTTACCTACCCATCAAGAAAGTAAAAAATACTTCAAGGCCAGGGACTTCTAACCCTAAATTTCGGAAAGTGTTCCCTTGCCAAGACTTTGCTAGTTTCCACAAGTTTTGGAAACAAAACGTTAAGACCCTAACAAAACATCTATAAACAGCCACATTGCTTTTAAAACTGTACGGACACCAATAAACATTTTAGGGGTTTTTTTGGCCGCGCGGAGATAAGATCCTCTCTGGGGAGAGGACCAGAAACTGCTCTGTCTTTTGTGCAGACTCCTGGAATGTGCTTGCCTTTCATTTCTTTCTTTGTGTCTGGCACGCTGGCCTCACAGGCAGTGCCTTAAGCCAGGCAGGGTCAGGGCAAACAGAGAGCTGCATTCATGGACAGATCAAGTTTATGTGAGAATCTGCTCCTCCACTGCCCTCAATCTCCATATGAATCGTTAATAAAATCTCAGCCTGAAAGCTCATCACCCCAACAGTGAGGAAGTCATGCAGAGAATCCTCTAGCTCAGAAAAACAAGATTTCTTTATCTTTTTTCATCCTTGGCCAGCATTCGTGGGAATTCTGCCATGTAACCTCCTCCTGAACCAACTCTCCCCTCCCCCCCTCCCCCCCCAGCCTTCCCTCCAACACCCCACCTCTCCCCACAAGTTGCACCTGATCACCAGGGAAGGCGAGGAGCTAAAAGACAAAAGAAACATTCTGACACCCATAGCAAGTCTACCACACTAACTTTGCCTCTGCAGTAATTTGCTGCTCTAAAAACCTTCAGGCAAAAGGAAACATCAATGCTTCATTTTTTCCAGTTTGTGTCAAGCAGCTGGAAAGAGTTTCCCAGAGCATTATGACACCACAAGAACCAGAGAGCCACAGATATAATACAAGGTCACATTTAAAGTGAAGAACAGACTCATACCCTAATTAACTTGATATCTCCATGCAAATACTGGACAGGAACAAGACTCCATGTATGCTGCAGCCCATCTTGCGTGTATCTTGCTACAGGCTAGCTGGGCCTCTTGTTCCTTGCAAACTGTTTTAATATCGAACGCTTTTCAGTGGGATGGGGCTGATGAACGAAAACATGAATTTCCTGCTTGCCCTTTAAGGTGGGTTAAAGGGGGTGCTAGCAACCAATTACAGAACAAAAGAACACAAAATGAGAGAAGACTCAAAGTCCTAAGGAGGGAATGTGTTACATTCTTGGTGGTCTATTTTTTAAACTAAGTGTTTCATTTTTATTCTTATCATGAATAGTGAACAATATCTATTTCATTAAAAAAAAAAATGAAAGCAGTTGACCCAGTAGCTCCTGAAGGAAATCTACTGTTTTCTACTCAAAAAGTCTTTAAATGTACTTCACTTCCATTTCAACTTGATAATAATTTTACAAGGAATAAAAAAGTTTGAAAGTTTATCCAAATCTGTGAATCAGATTTTCACATTACTTTAATAAACTTAGGTACATTTCAGAATAAGAAGTTATATTTTCAACACTAATGAACATTTTGACCCTATTACATCTTTGTTTCTTAGTAACACAACTTCTAAACTCGTTGCACATAAATTGTTCCAAAATATCTTTCATTAAACTTTTCTCTAATATAACTGCATATGTTCAAAAATGAATATCATCTAAAACCAAATAAATCTAAAGTATACATAAGTGAATGTTATTTGACTAAATATAATGAAAATTTCCATCACATCTATCTAAAAATGACATTAGATAATATTTGAGAATATAAAAATAAACACACAGAATTTCTTAAAAGCTAGCAAAATAAAAGGAACATAAAATGACA